>JANSTS010006265.1:0-22389 GCA_026546915.1 Sylvicola fuscatus | reverse complement strand
TTCGACAAAAATGCAAAGATCCTTGTCCAGGAACTTGTGGACAAAATGCCATTTGTACAGTAATAAACCACGTACCCATGTGCAGTTGTCCTCCTGGCATAGAAGGAAATGCTTTTGTGTCCTGCCATGTTCAGCATAGTATGCTCAATTTGTTTTCTTTTGTAATCAAATAGTTAATGTATTTATAATAATTTAGCACCAGCTCCCCAAAATCCATGTAATCCGTCCCCATGTGGACCAAACAGTCAATGCAGAGAAATCAATGGTCAAGCTGTGTGCTCTTGTGTCTCTGGTTACATTGGAAGCCCACCTACATGTCGTCCTGAATGTACTGGAAATTCTGACTGCAATCAAAATGAAGCCTGCCTGAACGAAAAATGTATTGATCCTTGCCCTGGAACTTGCGGAATTGGAGCTAAATGTACTGTGGTCAACCATAGTCCAATATGCAGTTGCCCAATTCGTTATAATGGCGACCCATTCGTTCGTTGCCAGCCAATTGTTGAAAGACCCCAGCAAGTTGAACCTGTTAATCCTTGTCAACCTTCACCGTGCGGTCCAAATGCTGAATGCAAAGTTATTGGAGAAACCCATTCATGCGCTTGCCTTAAAGAATTTATTGGTTCACCTCCAAATTGTCGACCAGAATGTGTCAGCAATGCGGAGTGTGCCAGTAATCTTGCCTGTATCAACCAAAAATGCAAAGATCCTTGCCCAGGAGCTTGTGGATTAAACACAGAATGTAGAGTCGTCAGCCATACACCTATGTGCGTTTGTAACGTTGGATATATAGGAGATCCATTCACTCAATGTGTAATAAGACAACAAGAACCTCAAGTGCAATCGACGCCTTGCGTTCCCAGTCCTTGTGGATCAAATGCTGTTTGCAGGGAACAAAATGGTGCGGGCGCCTGTCAATGTTTACCTGAATATATCGGAAATCCTTATGAAGGATGTAGACCGGAATGTACTCTTAACTCTGATTGTCCCTCGAACAAGGCTTGCATCCGAAACAAATGCCAAGATCCTTGCCCTGGAACTTGTGGACAAAATGCTGATTGCCAGGTCCAAAATCATGTACCATCTTGCACCTGCCGAACTGGTTATACTGGAGATCCCTATCGCTATTGCAATATTCAGCAACACGAACGTAAGACCTTGATCTCACACACTTTGTTTTTCATAATCATATTTCATTTTTTATATTCACACTTTACAATCCACCATTCTAGCGGTTGTGATTGAAAATGTCAATCCATGTAATCCTTCCCCATGTGGACCTAATAGTCAATGTAGAGACGTGAATGGCCAAGCTGTTTGCTCTTGTTTACCTGAATATGTAGGAAGTCCCCCTGGATGTAGACCTGAGTGTGTCGTCAGTTCTGAATGCCCATCTGATAAGGCCTGTATCAATCAGAAATGTAAAGATCCTTGTCCAGGACCTTGCGGAACAAATGCTAAATGTAGAGTGAATAATCACAGTCCAGTTTGCTACTGTAATAATGGTTATACCGGCGATCCATTCTCAAGATGCTATCTTCCTCCCCGTAATTATCAAACGTCTCAATATCCTTCTGAATTTATTATATAATTATTTTCTATTTTTAATATAGCACCTGACAAAGAGATTGCAATTGTGCATACAAATCCTTGCGTTCCCAATCCATGTGGACCTAACTCACAGTGTCGTGAGATTGGAGAATCTCCATCCTGTTCTTGTTTACCTACATTTATTGGATCACCACCCAACTGTCGACCTGAGTGCACAATCAATTCAGAGTGTGCCAGCGACAAAGCATGTATAAGACAGAAATGTGTCGATCCATGCCCTGGTTCTTGTGGAATCAATGCAAGATGCAGCGTCATAAATCACACACCGATTTGTACTTGCCTTTCTAACTATGCTGGTGATCCATTTGTCAACTGTCAACCAGCGCCAAAGCCAAGTATGAAGCATCGTTGTCACCGTCATTTTACATATCTTACCACTGAAATTTAATTGCAGTTGTTCCAGTAGTAGATGATGATCCATGCAATCCATCGCCATGCGGGCCGAATGCTAAATGTTTAGACGGAGTATGTTCTTGTCTCCCTGAATACCATGGTGATCCATACTCTGGATGCCGACCTGAATGTGTCCTGAACTCAGATTGCGCTCGTGACAAAGCTTGCATAAGAAGTAAATGCGCTGATCCTTGTCCAGGTACTTGTGGTCAAGATGCTATTTGCAATGTGGTAAATCACATTCCAATGTGTCATTGTCCACAAGGCAGGGAAGGAAATGCCTTTGTTTCATGCAATGTTTTACAAAGTATGCGCAGCAATACCGTCCAAAATATAGAACAAATGCTCAAAACAAATTATTTTTTAGCCCCGATCGCGCAAAATCCTTGCTCACCCTCCCCATGTGGACCAAACAGCCAGTGCAGAGAAATCAATGGACAGGCTGTGTGTTCATGTGTCTCCGGTTATATAGGAAGTCCACCCACATGCCATCCCGAATGCACTGTTAACTCAGATTGCCCTCAAAATGAGGCTTGTTCTAATCAAAAATGTCGGGATCCTTGCCCAGGTTCTTGTGGAATCAAAGCGGAGTGTACAGTGGTAAATCATAACCCGTTTTGCTCTTGCCCACCTCGCCACACGGGAAATCCGTTCAACCGTTGTCAACCAATAAGTACTTTCTTTGAGGACGAATTAAATGAACTCATTGCTAAAAGTGTCCCTTTTTTGTAGTTGAAAAGCCTCAACAAATCGAACCTATCAATCCATGCCAACCATCGCCTTGTGGACCCAATTCAGAATGTAGAGTTATTGGGGAAACCCATTCGTGTGCCTGTCTTAAAGACTTTATCGGTTCCCCGCCGAACTGTCGCCCAGAGTGCATAAATAACGCCGATTGTCCATCAATTAGTGCGTGCATAAACCAAAAGTGCAAAGATCCTTGTCCTGGTGCTTGCGGACTAAACGCTGAGTGTAGGGTCGTAAGCCATACGCCTATGTGCACCTGCAATGCAGGCTATGTCGGAGATCCATTCACTCAATGCGTTCTTAAACAACAAGAACCACAAGCTCAAACAACACCTTGCGTTCCAAGTCCATGTGGATCTAATGCAATTTGTCGTGAACAAAACGGAGCTGGTGCTTGCCAATGTCTGCCTGAATATATCGGAAATCCCTATGAAGGATGTAGACCTGAATGTACATTGAACTCTGACTGTCCATCGAATAAGGCTTGCATTCGAAACAAATGCAAAGACCCGTGCCCTGGAACGTGTGGTCAGAATGCTGACTGTCAAGTTGTTAATCACATTCCCTCTTGTACTTGCCGCAATGGTTATACAGGAGACCCTTACCGTTATTGTAATATTCAGCCGCAACAATGTAAGAAATCATGCTTCTCATATACAATTCATCATTCATTCAATCAAAAATATTCATAAGATACTAATTAATTTCAATGCCGCTATAGTCTTTACTCTCGCTTATCCGCTTCAATATTTGAATAAGTATAAGCCTAATGACACTTAAATTTTAGCTCCAGTCATCGAATCAGTGAATCCTTGTAATCCGTCTCCATGTGGACCGAATAGCCAGTGCCGAGAATTCAATGGTCAAGCTGTTTGCTCTTGTTTGCCAGAGTATGTGGGAAATCCACCTGGATGCAGACCTGAATGTGTTGTTAGTTCTGAATGTCCATCTGACAAAGCCTGTATCAATCAGAAATGTAAAGATCCTTGTCCTGGAACATGCGGAACAAATGCTAAATGCAGAGTTAACAACCACAGTCCTCTTTGTTCATGTGAAAGCGGATACACTGGAGACCCGTTCTCAAGATGTTTCCCTATTCCACGTAATTATTAATTTTCAGCCAACCAGAAAATATATATTAAATCACTCTTCCATATTAGCACCCGTTAATGCTCCACCAACGGCAGTTTACACAAATCCGTGCGTTCCAAGTCCATGTGGACCAAACTCTCAATGTCGTGTGATTGGAGATTCGCCATCATGCTCATGTTTGCCAACATTTATTGGATCACCACCGAACTGTCGACCAGAATGTACCATTAATTCGGAATGTTCTAGTGACAAAGCATGTATTAGATCAAAGTGCACAGATCCTTGTCCAGGATCATGTGGTGTAAATGCTAGATGTAGCGTCATAAATCACACGCCTATCTGTACATGTATCGACGATTACACTGGAGATCCTTTCGTCAATTGTCAACCAAAACCAAAGCCAAGTATGATCTATGGTAATGCCATGTTCCCTGTACAATTCTTATCAGCCATTTTGATTTTTAGTTGCCCCAGTCGAAGCTGATGATCCTTGCAACCCATCGCCATGTGGACCTAATGCTCAATGCTTAGACGGAGTATGTACTTGTCTTGCCGAATATCATGGCGATCCATACTCTGGATGCCGACCTGAATGTGTTCTGAATTCTGATTGCGCCCGTGACAAAGCATGTATTAGAAACAAATGTATAGATCCTTGTCCTGGAACCTGCGGTCAAAATGCCATTTGCGAAGTGAATAATCACATACCAATGTGCCATTGCCCACCGGGTATGGAAGGAAATGCTTTTGTTTCTTGTCAAGCTGTTCAAAGTAAATTTATTATAAGTTTTATCTACAAAACGATTGCTTCAATAATTGAAACTCATTTTATAGCTCCTGTTGTACAAAATCCTTGCAATCCAACTCCATGCGGACCAAACAGTCAATGCAGAGAAGTCAACGGTCAAGCAGTCTGCTCTTGTGTATCTGGTTATATCGGAAGTCCACCTACATGCCATCCCGAATGTACCGTCAGCTCAGATTGTCCTCAAAATGAAGCCTGTAACAACGAGAAATGTAGAGATCCATGTCCAGGCACATGTGGAATAAATGCAAACTGCAAAGTAGTAAATCATAATCCAATTTGCCATTGTCCAGCGCGATACACTGGAGATCCTTTCATCCGTTGTCAACCAATTGTTGAAGTGCCACAGCAAGTTGAACCTGTAAATCCATGTCAACCATCGCCATGTGGTCCCAACTCCGAGTGCAGAGTTGTGGGAGACACTCACTCTTGCGCATGCCTTAAAGAATTTATTGGCTCGCCTCCAAATTGTCGACCAGAATGTGTTAATAATGTGGAATGTGCCAGTAATTTGGCATGCATTAATCAAAAATGCAAAGACCCATGTCCTGGATCATGTGGAGCCAATGCCGAATGTAGGGTCGTGAGTCATACGCCAATGTGCGTCTGTATCACTGGTTATGTGGGCGATCCATTCACACAATGCATTTTGATGCAACAAGAACCCATTCAACAATCAACCCCATGTGTACCAAGCCCTTGTGGAGCTAACGCTGTTTGTCGAGAACAGAACGGTGCCGGTTCCTGCCAATGCCTGCCTGAATATATTGGAAATCCATACGAAGGATGTAGACCAGAATGTACTCTGAACTCTGATTGTCCATCGAATAAGGCTTGCATTCGAAACAAATGCCAAGATCCATGTCCAGGCACCTGTGGCCAAAATGCCAATTGCCATGTACTGAATCACATTCCGTCATGTAACTGTATCACGGGTTACACGGGAGATCCTTACCGCTATTGCAGCATTCCACAACAAGAACGTAAGAAACACGATACAAAACTTTATGCAAACTCTGAAAATAAATTTATTATCAATCCCCTATGCTTAATTATAAATTTGTAACACCTCTGTCTGTCTTTGAAATACTTAGCTGCAAAGGAACCCCAAAATCCTTGCAATCCATCTCCTTGTGGACCCAATAGCCAATGTCGAGAAGTAAATGGCCAAGCTGTTTGCTCTTGTTTGGCAGAATACGTGGGAAGTCCACCAGGATGTCGCCCTGAATGCGTTGTAAGCTCTGAATGTCCCTCGGACAAGGCCTGCATAAATCAGAAATGTCAAGATCCTTGTCCGGGTGTCTGCGGCAGCAATGCCAAATGCAGAGTCAACAATCATAGTCCAATTTGTTCATGTGATAGTGGATATATTGGAGATCCATTTACAAGATGTTATCCACCCCCTCCACCACGTAAATATTCAATATTTTTGATCTGGGAAAACGTTTTACTGACCAAAATTCTTAATACAGCTCCAGCTAATGTTCCAGTAGTAAATAGAAATCCTTGTGTTCCGAACCCATGTGGTCCGAATTCACAATGTCGCGAGTATGGAGACACTCCTTCATGCTCATGTTTGCCAACATACATTGGATCGCCACCAAACTGCCGTCCTGAATGCACCATTAACTCGGAGTGTTCCAGTGTGACAGCATGTATTAGATCTAAATGCTCAGATCCTTGCCCAGGATCGTGCGGAATTAATGCAAGATGCAGTGTTATAAATCACACACCAATCTGTACATGCATCGATGATTATACAGGAGATCCATTCGTGAATTGTCAACCTAAGCCAAGACCAAGTACGATTTATCAAGAAACAATTTCCTCAACATCTCTTATTAAAGATGATCAATTTTTAGTTGTACCAGTAGTAGCGGATGATCCATGCAACCCATCACCATGCGGACCAAATGCTAAATGCTTAGACGGAGTATGCTCTTGTATCCCTGAATATCATGGCGATCCATACTCTGGATGCCGTCCTGAATGTGTTCTGAACTCTGATTGCGCTCGAGACAAGGCTTGTATTAGAAGCAAATGTGCCGATCCTTGCCCAGGAACATGCGGTCAAAGTGCAATTTGCGATGTTATAAATCATATTCCAATGTGCCATTGTCCTCCGGGAATGGAAGGAAATGCTTTTGTTTCTTGTCAACCTGTTCAAAGTAAATTTGTTATAATTTTTATCTACAAAGCGATCTCTTCAATAATTAATCCTCTTTTTTTAGCTCCTGTTATACAAAATCCCTGCAATCCAACGCCATGCGGACCAAACAGTCAATGTAGAGAAATTAATGGTCAAGCTGTATGTTCATGTGTCTCTGGTTATATAGGAAGTCCACCCACATGCCATCCTGAATGTAGCGTTAACTCAGATTGTCCTCAAAATGAAGCCTGCAATAACCAGAAATGTAGAGATCCATGTCCAGGAACATGTGGAACTGGCGCAAACTGCAAAGTTGTGAACCATAGTCCGATTTGCCAATGTCCTGTGCGATACACTGGAGATCCTTTCGTCCGCTGCTTACAAATTGTCGACGAACCACAGCATGTTGAACCTGTAAATCCATGTCAACCGTCGCCATGTGGTCCCAACTCCGAGTGCAGAGTTGTGGGCGAGACTTACTCTTGCGCATGCCTCAAAGAATTTATTGGATCACCTCCAAATTGTCGACCTGAATGTGTTAGCAATGCGGAATGCTCCAGTAGTTTGGCATGTATCAATCAAAAATGTAAAGATCCTTGCCCTGGAGCATGTGGATTAAACGCAGAATGTAGAGTTGTAAGCCATACACCAATGTGTGTCTGTAACACTGGTTATGTGGGAGATCCATTTACTCAATGTATCATGAGACAACAAGAGCCAGAGGCTCAAACAACACCTTGCGTTCCAAGTCCTTGCGGATCAAATGCTGTATGCAGAGAACAGAATGGTGCTGGCGCCTGTCAATGTTTACCAGAATATATTGGAAATCCCTACGAAGGATGCAGACCCGAATGTACTCTTAACTCTGATTGTCCCTCGAACAAGGCTTGCATCCGAAACAAATGCCAAGATCCTTGTCCTGGCACATGTGGTCAAAACGCTGACTGTCATGTTGTAAACCATCTTCCATCGTGCGCTTGTTGGTTGGGATATTCAGGCGATCCATATCGCTATTGTAGCATTAAACAACAAGAACGTAAGAGACAGTTTTTTTTTCATTTATTCATCTTAAGACCATCTTTATTGCATCATTCGTCAAAAAAATACATTGTCTTATATCCTAAAACATTTTAGATGCTGTGATTGAAACTGTAAATCCATGCAATCCTTCTCCATGTGGAGCAAACAGTCAATGCAGAGAAGTAAATGGCCAAGCCGTTTGCTCGTGCTTACCAGAATACGTGGGTAGTCCGCCAGGATGTCGCCCTGAATGCGTTGTAAGCTCTGAATGTGCCTCGGACAAGGCCTGCATCAATCAGAAATGCCAAGATCCTTGTCCTGGAGTTTGTGGTAGCAATGCGAAATGTAGAGTTAACAATCATAGTCCAATTTGTTCATGCAATGATGGCTATATTGGAGATCCATTCTCAAGATGTTACCTACCTCCACGTAAATATATTTTCTTACAATTTATTGAAGTAAAAGAAACACCAGTTTCAACAATTATTAATGTTTTTAGCTCCTGATAAAGATGTTATGGTCACTGAGACAAATCCCTGTGTTCCAAACCCTTGTGGACCAAATGCACAGTGTCAAGCGTTCGGACAATCTCACTCATGTTCTTGCTTACCTACGTATATTGGATCACCACCAAATTGTCGACCGGAATGTACTGTCAATTCAGAATGTCCTAGCAACAAAGCTTGTATGAGATCGAAATGTGCTGATCCTTGTCCAGGATCTTGTGGTATAAATGCCAGATGCAGTGTTATAAATCATACGCCAATCTGTACATGTATCGACGAATATGTTGGGGATCCATTCGTGAATTGTCAACCTAAGCCAAGACCAAGTACGATTTATCAAGAACCAATTTCCTCAACATCTCTTATTAAAGATGATCAATTTTTAGTTGTACCAGTAGTAGCGGATGATCCATGCAACCCATCACCATGCGGACCAAATGCTAAATGCTTAGACGGAGTATGCTCTTGTATCCCTGAATATCATGGCGATCCATACTCTGGATGCCGCCCTGAATGTGTTCTGAACTCTGATTGCGCTCGGGACAAGGCTTGTATAAGAAGCAAGTGTGCCGATCCATGCCCTGGAACTTGTGGACAAGAGGCTATTTGTGATGTTATAAATCACATTCCAATGTGTCATTGTCCACAAGGAATGGAAGGAAACGCATTTATTGCTTGCCATCCTGTACAAAGTATGCAGAAAATTCATGCAATTTTGAAACATTTTATTAAGCGTTTAATTTTTTTTAGCACCTGTTGTACAAAATCCTTGCAATCCAACTCCATGCGGGCCAAACAGCCAATGTAGAGAAATTAATGGTCAAGCTGTATGTTCATGTGTCTCTGGTTATATTGGAAGTCCACCCACATGCCATCCAGAATGTAGCGTGAACTCAGATTGTCCTCAAAATGAAGCCTGCAATAACCAGAAATGTAGAGATCCATGTCCAGGAACATGTGGACTTAGCGCAAACTGTAAAGTAATAAACCATAGTCCAATTTGCCAATGTCCTGTGCGATACACTGGAAATCCTTTCGAACGCTGCCAACCTATTGTCGACATACCACAGCAGGTTGAGCCTGTGAATCCATGTCAGCCATCGCCATGTGGTCCCAACTCCGAGTGCAGAGTTGTAGGAGAGACTTATTCTTGCGCATGCCTCAAAGAATTTATTGGATCTCCTCCAAATTGTCGACCTGAATGTGCGAATAACGCGGAATGTGCCAGCAATCTCGCTTGCATAAACCAAAAATGCAAAGATCCATGTCCTGGATCTTGCGGTTTGAATGCGGAATGTAGAGTTGTTAGTCATACGCCTATGTGCACATGTAACGCTGGTTATGTGGGTGATCCATTTACACAATGTGCCATCAAACAACAAGAACCTGTTCAACAATCTGCCCCATGCGTACCCAGCCCATGCGGAGCCAATGCAATATGCCGCGAACAGAACGGTGCTGGTTCTTGTCAATGTCTGCCTGAATATATCGGAAACCCCTATGAAGGATGTAGACCCGAATGTACTCTTAACTCTGATTGTCCCTCGAACAAGGCTTGCATCCGAAACAAATGCCAAGATCCATGTCCTGGCACTTGTGGCCAAAATGCCGATTGTCATGTAGTGAACCACATTCCATCTTGTAACTGTTTTACTGGTTATACGGGAGATCCTTACCGCTATTGTAGCATTCCTCAACAAGAACGTAAGCAAAAGATGGATTTTCTTATCATATTCACTTATATCATTTTTCAAATGTCTCATCTAAATTATCTATAATTGTCTCGAATTTTTTCCGATAAACTTATGGTTGTTTATATTTTTATTTTTTTTAAATCATTAGCTGTTAAAGAACCAGTTAACCTGTGCAATCCGTCACCATGTGGACCGAACAGCCAATGCCGTGAGTTGAATGGCCAAGCCATATGCTCATGTTTACCAGAATATGTTGGTAGTCCACCTGGATGTCGCCCCGAATGTGTTGTCAGTTCGGAATGTCCATCTGACAAAGCCTGTATCAATCAAAAATGCAAAGACCCATGTCCTGGAACCTGTGGAGTAAACGCCAAGTGCAGAGTTAATAATCATAGTCCTATCTGTTCCTGCAATTCAGGATATACCGGAGATCCGTTCTCAAGATGTTTCATTGTCCAACGTAATTTCTTTTTCTGCGGTATTCTCATTGTGCAGAAATAAAATATTTGAATTTTTATTACAGAAATTGAAGATAAATTCGATAAGGTAGACCCTTGTATACCATCCCCATGCGGACCGAACTCACAATGTCGTGTTAGGGGTGAATCTGCAATTTGCTCGTGCCTGACAAACTATTTCGGTGCACCTCCAAATTGCAGGCCCGAATGTACGATAAACTCAGAATGTCAGAGCAACAAGGCTTGCATACGCGAGCGTTGCGCTGACCCGTGCCCTGGTTCATGCGGAATTAACGCCGTCTGTGCTGTAAGGAATCATTCCCCAATGTGTACCTGTTACGAAGGATATGTGGGCGATCCGTTTACACGTTGTCATGCTCCACCACCACCACCACCAAGTAAAATTGATACTCTAACCGTTTGTAATCAGGCAACAGTACCAATAAATGTTTGCGTCATTCTAGAACAACCTGAACCAGTAGAAGTTGACCGTTGCAATCCATCGCCATGTGGTCCCAACGCTAAATGCCAGGACGGAGTGTGCTCTTGTCTGCCGGAATATTTTGGCGATCCGTACACCGCGTGTCGACCGGAATGTATTTTGAACTCTGACTGTTCGAGAGACAAGGCTTGCACGCGAACTAAATGCGTCGATCCATGCCCCGGAACTTGTGGTCAAGATGCCATCTGCAATGTTGTAAATCACATTCCGATGTGCTATTGTCCAGAAGGCATGGAAGGCAATGCGTTTACCTCTTGTCATCCTGTTCAAAAAGATCCTCCAATTCAGACGAATCCATGCATACCTTCGCCCTGCGGTCCAAACAGTCAGTGTCGCGAATTCAACGGTCAAGCCGTGTGCACATGTGTAACCGGCTTCATCGGAAGTCCGCCATTGTGTCGCCCTGAATGTACTAGGAATTCAGATTGTCCCTTAATTGAGGCTTGTGTGAATCAAAAGTGCGTCGATCCCTGTCCCGGAACTTGCGGAGTTAATGCATACTGCCGACAAATCAATCACAATGCTATTTGCAGTTGCAATAAGGGATACTCAGGCGATCCATTCGTGCGCTGTCAATTAATAGGTAGTAAAAAATATATAAGAGATTTCCTAACGTATGTTCTCACCAATCCCAATTACAATTCTTCAGTTGTCAATGAACCGGTTGTCGAGGTAACTGACCCATGCAATCCGTCTCCTTGCGGTTTGAACTCGAAATGTGAAGCTATCAATGGCGCCGCAAGATGTTCGTGTATACCCGAATACATCGGCTCACCGCCCAATTGCCGACCAGAGTGCTCCAGCAACAGCGATTGTGCCTCCAACCTTGCATGCGTCAATTACAAGTGCAAAGATCCGTGTGAAAACTCATGCGGCTACAATGCTGAATGCACAGTTGCACGACATGTTGCCAACTGCGTCTGCAAGAGTGGTTTCTCTGGAAACCCATTCGTCCAATGCGTAGCTTCTCGTAAGTTTGTGTGAAGTTTGAGATATAAGAATGCAATCAAATTCGTAAAAGTGTGGCCCAAGTCCTCCCTGCTTTTTTTCCAGATTCAATAAGAATTTAAAACTACAACAGAAATATTTTCTATTACAGTGCCACCAACTACAGTACCAACTGTAAGTGATCCATGTTATCCATCTCCTTGTGGGGCGAATGCCCGTTGCCGTACCCAAAATAACAACGCCATCTGCGAATGTATTCAAGACTATCATGGTAATCCGTACGACGGATGTCGCCCAGAGTGCTCAAGTAACTCTGAATGCTCACGTAATCGAGCCTGTATTCGCCAGAAGTGCCAGGATCCATGTCCAGGAACTTGTGGCTTCGAAGCCATGTGCACTGTCACAAATCACATTCCGATTTGCTCATGCCCACATGGCCTTACTGGCGATGCTTTCCGACAATGTACTGCCATCCAAGTGATTCGCGATCCACCAGAGGCCGCTCCTAAAGATCCATGCTATCCATCGCCATGTGGTCAAAACAGTGTCTGTCGCAATGTGAACGGAAACTCAGTATGTGAATGTCTGCCTGGATACTTTGGAAATCCAACTGGATATGGTTGTCGACCAGAGTGCACCATCAACTCAGATTGTTCACGCGACAAGGCCTGTATCAATACTAAATGCGTTGATCCTTGTCCATTGACCGTTTGCGGATTCGGAGCGCAATGTCACACCATCAATCACAACCCGATTTGCATGTGTCCAGAGAAAATGGTCGGCGATCCGTTCAGAGAGTGTAAGGTGCCAGTTACCGAAACACCAGATCCTTGCAATCCATCGCCTTGCCGTGCCAACGGTGTTTGTCATGTCCAAAATGGTGCTGCATCTTGCAAGTATCCCGAATGTATTAGCAATGACGACTGTACGTCTCAACGCGCTTGCTACAACCAAAAGTGTCGCGATCCATGCATCAATGCTTGTGGACAGAATGCTCTCTGCAGGGCTGCCAACCATAAGGCCATCTGCATGTGTCCACCTGGACATTTCGGTTCACCTTATGTACAGTGTATGATTCAGAGGGACGAGCCGGTTGTGCCGAAACCAGAATGCGAAGTTGACAGCGACTGTTCCAATGACAAGGCTTGCATCAATCAACGATGCGTCAATCCATGCGCTTCTGGAAATGTCTGCGGTCAAAATGCTGACTGCCATGTACAAGTTCATCGACCGATTTGTATTTGTCGCGAAGGATTTACTGGAAATGCCCAATTTGCCTGCCATGAACGTAAGTTTTGAGAATAGAATTGGTTAGAGAATTTAAATTTAATTGAATTTTTTTGCAGTTGGATGTCGATCGGACTCTGAATGTCCAGCTACTCTAGCATGTGTCAACCGCGAATGTATTGATCCTTGTCTGTCGACGCAATGCGGCCAGAATGCTGTATGTCGATCAGATTACAACCATCGAGCACGATGCGAATGTCTACCAAGCTACCGTGGCAATCCAGTTGTCAAATGCGACCGCCCAGAATGTGTAACTGACAATGACTGCTCTTACAATTTGGCTTGTACCAACGAAAAATGCCGCGATCCATGCAATTGTGCCCCAGGAGCTCAATGCCACGTCAACAACCATCGTGCCTCTTGCAGATGTCCACCAGGATACTCTGGTGATCCATACCAATCTTGCAGTATTCCACAAATTGAACACGAACAACCGCAATGTACTATGGATGCTGATTGTCCTAGCAAGATGGCTTGCTTCAGCGGCGTTTGCAAGAATCCTTGCATTGAAACGAAGCCGTGCGGAGCTCATGCGATCTGCTCTGTTGTTGACTCATTGCCTTTGAGAACAATGGTTTGTGAATGTGAACGTGGATATGTTGGAAATGCTGACGTGGAATGTAGATTAGGTAAGAAGACAATCCTCGCACTGATCTAAAACTAATCGTGAAATATCTAACGAGTTGTTTTTCAGGACATTTTTTTATAATTTTTTGGTAGTTGCATTGTAAAATATTTTATTTGTTTTATAAAATTTGTGGTATCTTATTAGCCATCCTTAGCTACTTCTTGTAAATACAACCAATGCACCAAAAGACAAATCAAATTATTGATTGCACAAAAACTCCTTGAAAATTAAAATATTTATCCATTTTTATTTTTTTGTAAAACAGCACCTAGCAAAGAAGAAGGATGCTCAAGCAACGATGACTGTCCATTAACAGAGACCTGTCGCAACAGAGCATGTGTCAATCCATGCACACAGGGAAGTCCATGTGCACGAACTGCCCAATGCTTGCCTGAAAATCATCGTGCCACCTGCAAGTGTCCACCAGGTTTGATTGGCAATCCGTTCTCGAATTGCTACAGCGAACCGAAAGAACAACCAGAATGCGTTAGGGACGATGAATGCTCCAACACCATGGCCTGCATCAACCAAAAATGTCAAAATCCATGTGCCGGCAGCAATCCATGCGCTGGAAATGCTGAGTGCCGCGTCTCACAGCACCGGCCACTCTGCTATTGTCCAGCCGGCTGGGGAGGAGATCCTAAAGTTCAATGTTACAAACGTAATTGCAAACCACCAAAAATTGTCCATCAATACTTTATTAACGACCAAATTGTTCTTATTTGTTACAGCCGAATGCACAAGCGACAGCGACTGCCCATACGATAAGACATGCATCGGCGAGAAGTGCTTGAATCCATGCACATACGGCTCAGTGCAATGCGGCCGTGGCGCTGAATGTCTCGCCCAGAATCACCGCGGTAACTGCGTATGTCCAGCCGGAACTCAAGGCAATCCAGCGATATCGTGTGTCATCGGAGTGTGCCAGTACAATGAAGATTGTGCCGATCACGAGGCTTGTGACCGTCTAAATCGTGTGTGTCGTCCCGTTTGCGAACAAGACAGCTGCGCCGACACGGCCATCTGCGAAGGTAGACGCCACCAGCCGGTTTGCACTTGCCGCCCCGGAACCGTTGGTAATCCGTACGTCGAGTGTTCCATTTCACGTGCTCCGGTTGAAGAGCCTGAATGTCGTGTCGATGCTGATTGTCCGTCGCGTCTTGTGTGCTTGAATCAAGTCTGCGAGAATCCATGTGCCAAACCAAATGTGTGCTCGCCACTTCAAACTTGCAGTGTCATCGATACCCAGCCGTTGCGCACAGTCATGTGTGTCTGTCCATCAGACATGATCACAGACGCAAATGGTAATTGTGCACCGATTCAGTACGATGAACCTGGATGCCGATCAGACCAAGATTGTCCAGACCCAGATAAATGTGTGCGTGGACAGTGTGTGGTGGCTTGTCAAGTGGAGCCGTGCGGTATCAATGCACAGTGCTTGTCCAGTGGCCATCGAGCCATTTGTTCTTGTGCTCGAGGCTATGGCGGAAATCCACACATCGAATGCACTTACAGTAAGTTTTCCTCTTGGACACAGTCAAGAATCTATTCTAATTACAAGTTTTTACAGCTCCAATCACACCAGTCGTAATTCCATCTGTGGAATGTTACGCCAATGATGACTGCCCATATGACCGAGTCTGCCGCAGTGATCGTTGCGTCAATCCATGCTCTGATAGAAACCCATGTGCCCGTGGCGCTTTCTGTCACGCAGAAAACCACCAAGCCATCTGCAAGTGTCCAGCTGGATACACTGGTCGTCCAAACGTTGAATGTGTTCCACGTAAGTGTTTTTCTCATTTTCGAGTATCATCTTGCAACGCATTTATGCTCATTAAAAATGACATCCTAATTACAGCATCTGAAGCAACCGTTGGCTGCAAGTCGAACTCTGAATGTACCTTATCGGAGTCCTGTGTCAACGAATTGTGCGTCAATCCATGCAATTGCGGACCGAACGCCGAGTGCAAGGTTGTAAACCATCATCCGATTTGCTACTGCAAGTTCGGCTACTCTGGAAATGCCCAATTCGGCTGTGTCAAACTGGGATGCCAAACCAACGATGAGTGCAGCAATGACAAGCAATGCTACAATGGAGAATGTGTAAATCCATGTGTCTTGGAGAACTCGTGTGCAGTAAATGCTGAATGCTATGGCAACAATCACAGAGCCGCTTGCCGCTGCCCACCAGGACTCGAGGGTAATCCATTTGAACGCTGCGAACGTATTGAGTGCCACTCCGACTATGACTGTCCAAACACCAAGTCATGCCGCAACAATCATTGCGTTGATCCATGTGCAGCCAACAACAATCCGCCATGTGCTCAGAATGCAATTTGCTTCGCCAGAAACCATATCGCCAATTGTAGATGTCCCGAAGACATGCCACTTGGCAATCCACTGTCCTACTGCGAGCGAAGACCAGTAGTTGCCTCTATCGAACCCGAATGTACAATGGACTTTGAGTGCCCCAGCAAGATGGCGTGCATCCACAATACCTGTGTGAATCCATGCAAAGAACTGTCACCATGCGCCAAGACGGCCACGTGCAGTGTTTTGGATACTACACCAGTACGAACAATGGTTTGTGAATGTCCTGAAAATTGGGTTCCTGATCAAAATGGCGAATGTCGTCGAATCGTTTTGCCAAGTCCACCAGGCTGCACTCAAGACAGCGAATGTCCTGATAGTGAGTCTTGTATCAATCGCCAATGCCGAAATCCATGTGACTGTGGCATCCATGCCACCTGCACTGTCCAGAACCATCGTGCTACGTGCTCATGCGAGCCAGGCTACGAAGGCAATCCAAATATTGCATGCCGAACCGTCGGATGTCGCACCGATTCTGAATGTGACTCTGGCAAGGCTTGCATCAATGGCAATTGCATTAGTCCATGCTTGCTGAACGACCCATGCGGCATCAACGCCGAATGCTATGTCAGTGGAAATCGTGCAGAATGCAGATGCCTCAGCGGTTTCCGTGGAAATCCGTTTGATCGATGCAACGTCGTCGGCTGTCTCAGCAACAACGATTGTCCAACTGATAAGGAGTGTAATAACGGACAGTGCGTCAATCCGTGCGTCTACCACAGTACATGTGCGCCACGTGCCGAATGTCGACCACTGAACCATATGGCCATTTGCCGATGCCCAGCTGGATACATTGGAAATCCACACATTGACTGCCGACCGGAACCCAAGCCAGAATGTGTCTACGACACAGACTGCTCGCCGAGATTGGCGTGCATTCAAAATAAGTGCACCAATCCATGTGATGTTCTCCAGCCATGCCAGTTGCCATCTAGATGTGAGGTAGTACCATCATCACCAGTACGAACAATGATTTGTATTTGTCCAGACGGATATATCAGCAGTGGCAGTGGAACGTGCAAACCAACTACCAAGGAAGTATCTACGGCTGGATGCATTAGCGATGGTGATTGTAGCAGTGACAAGGCATGCGTCCGAGGAATCTGTCGAAACCCATGCAACTGTGGCCCACACGCTGACTGCCGCGTCAAGGATCATAAGCCAGTGTGCTCTTGCGAGCAAGGCTACGATGGCAATCCAGAACTGGAATGCGTCCGTACGGGTTGTCGATCAAGCACCGAATGCTTTGGAACTCATGCTTGTGTAAGTCGCCAATGTGTGCCCGTTTGCTCGCCAGACGAAAAACCATGCGGCCATCATGCCAAATGCTTCGGTATCAATCACAACGCCGTGTGCGAGTGTCTGCCTGGTTTCAGTGGAAATCCACATCAATCTTGTGTCACGGTAGGCTGTCGCACCGATTCAGAGTGTCCGAGTGACAAGGCCTGTATTAATGAAAAGTGCGAGAATCCGTGCGAAAAGACCGCCTCCTGTGACCGCAGTGAAATCTGTCAAGTTTACAATCATCGTCCCGAATGTTCGTGTCCAGTTGGATTTATAGGCGACATTCAAAGAGGATGCAAGCAACAGGATGATGTGTGTCACTACGACGAAGACTGTCCATCACAGACTGCTTGTATCAACGCTGAATGCGTCAATCCATGTAATGCAACGGTGCCATGCGGCGTGAACGCCAATTGCCGTGTCCTGGATACAGTTCCTGTGCGCACCATGATCTGTGAGTGCCTGCCAGGATACCAAGGCAATGCAGCTGTGCAATGCGACAAAAGTAAGTTTTTTTTTTTATTTTGAAATTTTGTTTGAAAGCTAAACGCCTTTTTTATCTGTTAAACAGTGTCACTGTGCCGAATCGAGAAAGGATTTGTCCGTGATACCAACGGAAATTGCGTATGTCCACCAGGCTACGCTTTGGACATCAATGAGAATTGTACACCATGCCGAACTGAAAGTGGAATGACAATTGACCAGTCTGGCCATTGCATGTGCGCCCTTGAGCGTGGCATGGTCATCGACGAACGCGGACGTTGCATCTGTCCAGTCCAACATGGATATCGTCTGACTGAACGTGGCGAATGTGTCCGTGTTATTGTTCCCGAATGTGAAACGAATAAGGACTGTCCTGACAACTTATACTGCAACATACAATCCAAATCCTGTGAAGATCCTTGCGTGACCAAACTGTGCGGCGTGAACGCTTTGTGCAATGCCACTCGCCACGAAGCTGTGTGTCAATGTATCAACGGCTTCACCGGAAATCCTGACATTTTGTGTAATCATACCAACTTTAGAACAGACTTCCCACGACCAGACCTGCAAGTCAGTTGCTTGGCGGATGGTGTGATGGTGCAAGTTGAAATTGACACCGACAAACAGGGATTCAATGGTGTGCTGTACGTTAAGGGACACAGCAAGGACGAGGAGTGTCGACGTGTCGTCAGCCTCAATACCGATCCAGTTGCACGCTCAGAAATTTTCAAGGTTCACTTTGGAAGCTGCGGACTGATTCACGTAAATGGAATCGCCAGTTTTGTTCTGGTCATTCAGAAACATCCGAAATTGGTAACTTTCAAGGCGCAAGCCTACAACATCAAGTGCGTGTACCAGACGGGAGAGCAGAATGTCACACTAGGATTCAACGTTTCCATGTTGACAACTGCTGGAACTATCGCCAATACTGGCCCGCCACCGATTTGCTCGATGCGAATTGTCACGAACAGCGGAAAGGAGATCAACTCAGCTGAGATTGGTGACAATTTGACGCTTCAAGTTGACGTTCAGCCATCCAGTAAGAATACTTTAAATTTCTAATCTGAATATTTCCTAATGTTTTCTGTTTTCAGCTATTTATGGAGGCTTTGCACGAAGCTGTATCGCCAAGACAATGGAAGACAGTGTTGAGAACGAGTATATTGTGACGGACGAGGATGGATGCGCCACCGATCCAAGTATATTCGGTGACTGGCAGTATAGTCGGGAAACCAACAGTCTACTGGCCAGTTTCAATGCGTTCAAGTTCCCGTCCAGCGACAATATACGATTCCAGTGCAATATCCGAGTCTGCTTCGGCAAATGTCAGCCAGTCAACTGTCGCGGTTATGATGCGTTCGGTAGAAGACGTAGAAGACGTGAGATTACCGACGAAAAGATTAACAGTACAGCCCTGGCTGACGGCACCGGAATGGAGGGACAATTGCGCGAAGAAATCACCATACAATCGAACGCCATCTTCACTTTAGAGCGAAGAGATGAGCGTCTTACAGATCCAGACAACAGTAAGTTATCTGGGGCATTTAAAGGTGACCATAATTTTACTGACATTTCCGAATTAACATTTCCAGTTCATCCGGCTGCACAACGTGTCGAAGATATTTGCGTGTCGATGATTGGACTAATCATAGCGCTTGTCATCACAGCGCTGCTGGCGTTGGTGGCTGTCGCCGTTGCCGTATCCTGTTGGTTGATGGCGTACAGACGCCGACCGAAGGCAACCGGACCGCTACCACATCCGCCAGAGTTCCCAAATCCGTTGTTCTCGAACCCGGACGCGGTCTCTGAGCCCACGCCAGACTATTTGTCATAAATTTAAGCAAACAATGTCGTCCGTCTGACGACAACCTAACAGACATAAGTTTGGTGCTTTAATCAACAATTTAATTAAGAACAATTTAACTAAGTGAGAACATTTAATAAAAGAAATAGGCCTTTTAATTGTAAAGGAGTCGCTGTTATACAGGACTTCCTTAGAAGTGAACACAACTACCCAGTGTGTTTTAAATTGTTAAAGATGTCAAAATATTTAAAGAGCACCATTTGTAATTATTATTTTTATCCAGTGTAATTAATTATTAATTTACCGCATAATGAAACAAAGAACACGAACATTCGCTGCACAAGAAGATGATTGATGAGAGATTCGACGATTGAGACTTGAGAATCGAATCTACTTGACGTACTGCCAAAGCTAGAAAACGAAACAGTTTGCTGAAAAACTATGATTTAGGACAAAATACTGTAAAATATGCAGCCAACGTTCGTGTTCTCGCGACAACTCCTCCGATGGCCGAGCTAGTCTCCACTTTACCTATCCGCTTTTTTCGTTTTGCCTTTTATATGATTATTATTTTGTTTTAGACTTCATTCTTACCAAATGGTGATGGACTTCTTCCTGTTTCCCTTAGAAGCTCAAAGTAAGCACCAATATCGATGGCCCAGCGACGTGCCAACACACAAGCGTCACATCTAAAACATATTACATACAAACTGCCCATCGTTGATGATTTTCAATGAAATTACGCGCAACGCCAAAATGCTGCCCGTTGGAGCCGTGTGGCCTCCTTGGAACTGGGCCACACGCCAGCCATACACGCGCATTCAACTTATATTTAAGCCTAATATGTACCACGATATTTAATTATACTTAAATCAATGGAACCTCTATCCTAAGCACTGTGGGCTACCGCCAACGTGGTAGTCTTATAATTCACTCGTATAAACGCACAGTTTGATGCAGTCTAATCCTTAAACAACTCCTCATCTTTTCAACCTTCCAAACGACGGCCACCGGAGGATTTGAATATCTAAACAAAAAACGTTCGTAAGTATTTAAAAAGATGTTTAAATGTGTATTAATGATAGTTACGTTCGAGTTGTAGTCATATTGAATAATTAGAAGCAAAACAGAAAAGTATATAATTTTGTATAAATCATTTAATTAATGAACGTACTTTTGTTGTGATTGTAATAATTGTTTGTACCTAGTAAGTAATTGTAATATTTTATGAAATGTAATTTGTATGAAGTTCTGGCCCACCGGCAATCCAGTCGATCGCCACGGCATCGAAGTGTCTTGCTACTGGCCCTCAGATCAAAGTGTGCCACCGCAAACGCCTTTCGCAGCGAAACTAAAGGCGCTTGATGGGGCACTTTGTCAATGGGTTACTATCGAAATTCTTCCCCGCCATCCGTCGCTTGTCCGTCGGTGGTGCCAGGTCATGACAAAAAAAAAACAATTGAGAAATTTAAAAAAATAATCATTAACAACATGAAATTTAAACAAAAAAAAAACACAAAAAAATTGATAAAAATGCGTTTAACTTAATCCTCCCAGTCCTTATGCTGTTATGTAGAATAATAAACAATTAAAAGTGATGTATCTATTGTAGGTCTCTAAGAGACAACGTAATTTTTAAATCAAATGATTCATTTAAAAAGAAAATCGCCAAATATTCTTTCTTTTGTTTTTATTTTCTTCGTGTTTTGTTCATTACATGCGTTGTTCATGTAAGCAGTATATGAGACTGGTCTAACTAATTAATATCTTAACACTATATAGGAAAAAGCAATTGTTTTGTAAACATAAAAAAAAAACTCAATACTCGAGGTGCGATTTAAATACAAAATTTTGACAAAAATATGTAACTTGATGCTGTGCAAATTTGTAAGCGGAAAGGATTTTCAGAGTGTCAACATTCATATGGACGACCGATAGAATCCTTTTTGTACGGCCACATGCGTCAAGTCTAAGTAATTCCAATAATTTTTTTTGTAAATTTTCTATGTAAAACTATTCTGCCTCTAAATAAAAACTAATTTAATAATAATATTGATCTCTCGTTTATAATTTAAATGTTATTTTCAGACTTTCCTTTTGTTCATTATCCCGCATAACATTTATGCATATTTAGTTTGAACTTTCTAAGCAACATCTTGGAAATCGGGATTCCCCTCAATCATAGTTTTTTATACAGTTTCTTGGAGGCGAAAACGCAATCTAAAGAAGCGTATTTCCAATGACGCATCAGAAATATTGCCTAAAGTCAATGAAATAATTATAATCTCACATGAATTTAAACGTTTCTTGGCCAATTCGTCGATGTGTTTAATTTCTTTTCTTTGCAATTTTAAATATTTCTTTAGTACCTTTTTGACATAAATTGAAGTAATTAAATATATTCAATACAATCACGTGAAATTTAAAGCAGCAATTTTAAATTATTATTTTAGCTCATTTGTATTGATTTTGTCCCGCAAAGATTTTTTAGTTATATGAGTCCCACAAAGATCAAACATTTTTTTTCAAAAAAACGATCTTGGGAAGTATTGTAAAATAATATAAATTTTAGCTGCAAAAAAATTATAAAACTATTTCCTTGCTTAAT
>JANSTS010006263.1:9592-22408 GCA_026546915.1 Sylvicola fuscatus | reverse complement strand
AATGTCTTTTAGGTGCTAAATTAACAACTTGAAATAATATTTGACTAATAATCATGCAGCTTTTCTAAGAAAAATACCTAAAAACAAAAATGAATGAACTTGCCAAATATTTGGTCAATTTTAAGCACAGATTTTATTTCCATTTATAAATCGTACATTTCTATATTTAATTGAAGCAAACAGTTACCGGGGAAATACCATAAAAACTGTTGCTTCAATTTCGTTGAATTTTTGTTCAAAATAATGAAGATGTTGAATATTCAAAAATGTTGATGCATTGACGCAATTACCATTAGGTGACTAAATAAACTATGTAAATCGACAAAACTGAGTCAAATTGCTTTTACTTTCTATACGATTTATTCTATATATTATATATGGCGCTTAATTGTCGTTTACTTGAGCAATTGCGCTTTTGTGATAAAGGAATTTAATCTCTATATCTCAATTGGCCGGCATTGTCAAGTGTAGGTACATTTCGTATCTGTAGAAACACATTTGAAATTGAACCATGTTTTTACACGGATTTGACAAGTTTTGATTTAACTTTAAGGCCTTGTGCTCTTTTATTTCATCATACAAATAATCCCCAATAACATTATAGAGACATGATATTGATATAGTAAACATAGTAGTATAATGATAAAGTTGTTTTTGCTATAACTTACACGAATCGTACACACTTTAAAAATTATAAATGGTCGTTATTCTTTTATGTTGCCAGTTTTTGTTTATGATTTCTTGACGACTCATTCTTTATATTTGCACAATGACTTAATACTTAAAAGTACATTTGTTTTTAAAACAATGGGATGAATTAAAAAATACAAAATTATCATTATGCTCTCAGGAAAAAAAAACAACATATTTATCGACTATAATTAATTAACGAGAATGCTGTAAAATCTATTTGCTGTTTTCCTCTTCTTGAAGTCGCAATATTTCCGATCGATTCATGAAGTAGTAGCTTGGTTGGCGTCCTTTTAAATCTTTTACGACTCGTTTAGCTCCGTTTTTAATTAAAATTCGACTGAGGATTTCAACTGAGTTGACTCCCATTGCATAGTGAAGTGGCGTTCGTTCCAACTGAATTTTTGACAAAATAAATTGAAAATGATTATAAATATTGTTATTTAAAAGATTCACTCAAAAAGCACTCAAATCAGTAATTGTCAATATTTAAAAATAGGAGTTATCTTTTTTAACCAAAAAAAAAAACATTGTTTACTTTTCTGAATTGGTAAAAAAAATACCGGCTTCTTAAAAGAACCAATAAAATTTGTATTTTCCCGAAGAATACGGTTTGTTCGACGGTTAATCGGTTCCGTTAATAGCTCAGACTTTGATGGCGTCTATAATATGGACATTAAACTTTGCATGTCGCCAATAGCATAAAAATCTAATTGTGCAATGTTGCGATTTATCAATGTCACATATGGCGGCATTAATTGATTGTATTTGAACGCTCTGAGGCCTTGCCGCTGTTTATGAGTTTACAATTAATGAATTGCCATATAACATTATATTATGCACTTGCGAAAGTGAAATCTTGCAAATTGTTTAAGGTTATGTTTGTGTTTTCACAACATTTTGGTAGATCTTACGTTATCTCCAATCCGTAGGGCTGATCTGAAGTTACTTGATAAGTAATCGACAACTTCGTCTTGCTCCATTAGAACAGCAATATGCACCGCTGTTCGACCTAAAAAATTGCAAAAAGTAAAAGAATATCAAATGTAAATTGCAATTACGGAAACAGATAAAACGCTATTAAAAAAATAAAAACATCTAATGAATGCGTAAATTGTTTTTGAATATTAACATACAAATCACGGTGGTTTTAATAACCTATATTATTCATTTTAATTTATGTAGGCAAGTTATATTGTGCGTTAATGATAAAGTTATAAGCATTAACAGCTCGTCCAAAATTTTCAAGATCAACTCATCTTGACCCTGATTGCTCGGAAAAGAAAATCGCACACAAATTCGGTTCGTTGGTGGGGGTATTTTGAAGTAAATTGTTTGGAACCGACCCTGAAGTGACCGGTCGATTCTATTGTCTGCAGCTCTCGTGCTGAACATTATAAACACGTATGGAGCAAAGTCGTATGTGACTTCAATGCGAAATTTGACTAGCAACTCTAAATACAATCGACCCATTAAGAGTACATCGCTTCCTGACTCACCGTAGTAGTTCTTGGCCCTTGTCAGCATAGCACCGTCCTTCAGTGAGGTTATACGTTGAATCTCATCCATGTCGCCTTTGCGTACAGCGTTGTGAAAACTTTCGCGATTGTCCTACAAAACAATGCATTGGTTAATGCAATTACTAACCCATTATTGGTAATGATTGTCCAAATCACAGTTTTTCCTATACGGAAGAATTTGGTTACCTCAAATTGTTGCACGCCTTCGAAAAATTCAAACAATTCAGTGTGACCTCGAGATTGTGCTACGTCTGTTATGGAATTTTCGTCGTTGTCCATTACATCTAGAATGTGGTCATAGCCCTCTAGTAACATGTTTTGGAAGGCTTCCAAGTCGCCTGTTGATTTAATCGTAATGTGTTGTAATTTAAAAAATATTATTTATTAGTAAAAAAAAAATTGTTTAATACCTTGAGCAGCCAAACTAAGTAGATACAAGTCGATTTCATCTGTATTTGATGATTGCGATGCTTGTAAGGAAACGTCGCGTGCCGTCCGGTAAAGCTCATCTCTGTAGGTGATATTGACGCCAGATTCTTCAATTAGTTGAATAAGTGCATTTCTACCGTGGGCCCTAGCGCAGGCAAAGTGGAGCATACTCTGGCCGTGCTCATCCTTAGTAGAAATTTTTTAAATGCAAATTCGAAACTTTACGAATCAAAAATTACCCGATCATCATTGGCGCCTGCATTTTCTGGACCGTCAGCAGTTGATGGTGGCATCTCTTCAGCAATGTCGTTGCTAACGACAGGTGCATTAATCTTTTGCTGAGCCATGGTTTTCCTTCCAGTTGCACTCTGTATAATATTATTTGCTTCCGCAGTGGCTGTTTGTGAGTTGGTGTCCTAAGTACCAATAACATTTCGAATGTATTTAATATATTATAAAAAAAATTCATTAAGATCAATACCATGCTGTTGTTCTGCTTTGAAAAATTTCCAAGGTAATTTGCGAGGAATCCGATTGGGTCAGATGGACGTTTGTTGGCGACTTCTGTCAATCCTTTAATAAGTGGATCGCCGAGATCTGTTTGTTTGAAAACGAAATTAAAGTCATTCAAAACTAAGTTGCAATAATGCAACGAGTTACAGATGTTAAATACTTACTACTTGCTAGATATCTGCCTTCTTCCGTACGGAATACTGGAACTTCAATTTGACTGCCTTTAAAGTTATCTGAAACAAAAATAAACATTCAAGACATTTCAGATATTTTTCTTAAAGCATAAAAATTTATCTATAAAAGCGTTTATGTGCAATTAAATTGTTGGAAAGATTCTATAAGCCATAAATATATAGAATTAGTCAGAAAGCTTTTTTCGCTTACTTATTTGAATATTTCTGAAAAAAGTGTGTTTTTTATGAGGCATTTTTTATTTGGGTGGTAATTTTTTATACGTATTGCATTTCAGCATATTTACTTACTCTCAAAACTAATGATAATAGAGAAAACTATTAAATAACTTATTTAGTAATTATTTATTATTAACATTTATTACTGTGTTTTATGCTATGTCTAACTTATAAGTTTTTTTAATAATGAAGAATAATTACTCTTAACTAGTTAAATAAAACCCCAAAAACAATTTCCAAATAAAATGTATAAATGTCTTGTTTTTTTATGAAATTTTTTAAACGAGTTTTAACTTGGTCTATGTAATAATTATTGTACTTTCAAATCATGTGTGCTCTGTTAAAAATAAGCATAAGTGTTTGTGCAAGAATTCGATCTTTTAACTGCTGCTGTTACATAACTCAAAAGCGCATTTAATTCACAAATAATGTTTTAAAACGTACGATTTGTTTTTGGAAAAATGTTTGATTACTAACCCAAAATAAGAGGTGTGATTGAAGAGTAGAGACTTTGATTTAGGAAGGCACTAAAATCTTTCCAACAGTTTGAGGAATGCAAATTAGTATGTTCACTTTGGTGGTTGTGCTTTAAACTATTTATAGGCATATTAGTAACGTTTTAGCAATTTATCATTTGTGTAAATTGTACAATAGGTTTCGAGTTGGTCAATGTTTATTTGCGATAAATTTTATATTTTTTTCACATGAGAGCACAATTTTCGAGAAAAAAAAATTAACACAATCACTAGCACTTTACGCTTCCACTAGGCTATTTTTCTTCTTTCTAAAGATGTTGACCAGCATCTGAGCAATATGCTTGGAGTTAGTCATAGACAAATCTTTCTCCATCTGGATAACATTCGCTACCGCTGTGCAATAGTCCTGCAGAATCCGCCACTCATTCGCACCCAAGCTTTGCATGTTGCACACCTTGACAGCTCCCTCGATTTCTGTGGAGATCATGTGCAGACCGCGCACACTGCACAAGTGTCGCAAATTTTCGCGTTCTTTGCAAAGGTGATTCAGCAACAAGGTCATTGAGAAGCGCAATGAGGTGCCAAGAAAACTGGGGCGTGACGCCAAATATCCAAGAAAGTAACTGTGCCGGAAATTGAGTTTTTCTTCTAGGAACACCATTGCTTTGCTCAATTTAAAGTACGCCAAACCAATGTTAGCAGGCGACTGTGAATTAGTGCACACCAAAACTCTTAAATGTTCCTGTGCATTAACCCATGCCACCAAATCACCGACGTGGCTGACGTAAACTCCGCGACCATACGGCCAATACTGTCCGTTAATGGCCAATGATTCAGCTTCCTGCTCAACGTCTGAGGAATCAAGCAATGGTATCAGTAGGCGATTAGTCGCTAAAATGGTGCGAATTTCGGATGGATTTTCAAGCACTTCATTCATCGTATAGTAGTTGCCCAGTTCAGATTCTCCGATAGCCTTGGAAAACTCCAAGGTCAACATCTTGCCTGTAAGCACGCGCTCCGCCTGCTCTAATTGACCCACATTCAGGTTTAATGGCAATTCAAATTCCTCCAAATTCCGTGAGCATTCAATTATCCCGTCCTGAATGTATTTGCCTGCAGCATCCAAATTCAAGTGGAACTCTTCCTCGTCTGCACCATCACCATCTGACTGAGGCGCTTCGTTCTCTGGTAGGAAATAAATTTCCGGATGCGGATTGAAATCTTGATTTATATCCAAATTGTGGATATCTTTAATCAGTGGCACCAAAAACTCTTGAAAGACGACGAGCACGTCAAAATCGGGCGCCACAATGCCAGCGTTCAGATCTTCATCAATTTTACGTTCACGCGTCACTTTTTTCATTGCCGGCCAAATGACATCAAATAGATTGTGATCCAGTCGTGTTTGGCGCAGTTTTATTTTATCGAAGACACTGCGCTTGAGAAAGCGCGACAAGTAAGTCGTGACGGAGATACGCAACGAGGAAGCGCTGCCGGGCACACTGTTTGAAGGAAGCTCTACGGAACTGGCGCCTTTTCTTGGCTCGTGTATCAAACGAAAGCACCGCTCCAATGTCGACAAAATGTCAGCGTCATCGAGAGTGCGTCGGGCACTATGCACATCATCTGGCACTATGGAAGATCGAATCGAGATTCATTTTTCTGTCATTTTTCGTTTCTGTTTTTTTTTTTTGTTCTCTCACAAACTATCACAAAATATTATGGAAATAATAGCCACTGGTGGGTGTGCCATAGAAGTTAAATGGAGATTCATTTAAAGTATTCATGTGATTAAGTGCTGCACAGAAAGTCATGTCAAACCTAAAGTACATACCTTGATCGCTCAGCATCTCGTTGATGAGGTCTTGTTGCGCTCCAAAATCCTGCAAAAGTTGTCTATGCGACATGACGGCTTCTGAATCACTGGAATGTGTTGTGAAGTACTCTGCCGTGTAGCCCGCCTATATAATACAGAAAAATAAGACATGTGTAAGAATTCTCAGCATTAGGGATTCTCAAATATATGCATGTTCGGTTAAATTCATTGTAATTCGTCGATAATTTACATAATAAATTTAATTGTTTCAAGAATCGATCTCTGGCATTTACATTATCTTCAGCCTTTGGGTTAGCTCCTAAGTGGGTCAGTAGATTGTAGAAATGACCATTATCGTGTATCGTAGCAGCATAGTGTAGTGCCGTACGCCCATTCTCATCCACGGCACTTGTTGTCTCGGGGAAGCGGCCAGCCAAGTAGCGGACAATTCCTAAAATTAGTTCCACAAATTACAGAAAACTTTTCTATATAATTAAGATCAATTATACAATAAAACGGATAAAAAATATTGAATATTGTTGTGCTAGAAAATTATTCTATTACCGGCGTGACCAAAAATAGACGCAACATGCAACGGCGTCGCTCCATGGGGTGACACTTCGTCCTTTGCTATTGCAAACTTGCGACGGTCTAGAGCTGATTGCAAATCTCGCAGACTTCCATCTCGCGCAGCCAAATGCACCCTTCTGATCTTATTCTGCGCAATCATAAAGTCATCTCAATTATTAATGTAAATGTCAAACGAAATAACATTAATTATTTACCATATATGCAGGTACATTATCTAAAAACGCCTGAATTTCCTGCTGATTTGACGCTGCTCCCACCAGTTTGCTGCCTTCGCCATTTAAAACTAGGGAAGCAAGTCGTTCCATATCACCAGAGTTAATAATTCCTTGTATTTCAGAGTCCTTTGGGACAAAGTACAAACAATTAATTGAGTATCTAGAGTTATGCAACCCTTTAGCAAGAAAATGCGAGTTTACCGATTTTGTGTATAAACCAACCTCACTTTGCTCCATCAACAGATTGCCACCTTGCGATTGCAAACCACCATTATCAGGTTCACCTCTCACTAATCCTTTGATCTCCATTGCTGGACTCGGTGAGCCTTTATCAGTACTTTGCTGGTCATCTTCATCAACAGTTTCGTTCTTTACACCATCTGCAGACTTGGGAACTTCTGTCGGACTATCTTGCTTCTTAA
The DNA here is from genome assembly GCA_026546915.1 of Sylvicola fuscatus. NCBI lineage: Eukaryota > Metazoa > Arthropoda > Insecta > Diptera > Anisopodidae > Sylvicola > Sylvicola fuscatus. Next base: position 15,326 of record JANSTS010006263.1, on the reverse strand, counting down.
GTTCCTGAATTGAAAATGTGTGTATAACGATCTCAATGACTTGCACTTACTTGCAAAGGGTTGGATTACAAAAACTACTTCATCTAGATTTCAAAGTTGTAAACAATGCACAAACACGCGTCAACTGATTGTAAGCTTTTCCATTGCAATTGTTAATGCATTATAAACGTGTAGTTGTTCATACTATACCTCATCTTCTTTAACAACCTCGGTGTCATTTTCGACATCTTCGAATTCATTCACTCCATTGGCCTTTTCATCAAATTTATTTAAACTATCATTGTCATCCGAATACTCAACGAGGCCATTGTCATCTGCCTGATCCCTGTTAGCATTTTTTCTGCTTCGTGGATTATCAAACTCATCTTCATCGGAGTTATAATACATCTGTTTTTTCAGGTATTCCTCATTTTCTCTGTCTAGCATTTTCTCATGTTCATCATCTTTCTTCAATGACTTGACCGGATTCATAATGTCCACGTTGCCATTGACATTGTAGCGCGATAAATTATTAGATTCATCAAGAGAATCGACCACGTCATATTTTGGTTGGGAACGATTTGTGTCAGATCCACTCGATCGCGTTTTCAAGCTGGAGTTGCTACCCCTATACGTACCGCTACCATCGCGGCCGTAATCATCAATCACCAAGTCGCGATTGATGTCCTTGTCATCATTGATATTGTCATCATCGTCTTTATCGTCAATATTATTGAGTGACTCATTCTCACTCTGAAAATCAAATAATTGCCTTCTCAATATATCGACCCCCACATTTCCAATTGAATTTTTTTTTTATGTTGAAATATTTCTTATATGTAGATTTGTAAAATTTAGATTCATGAATTTTACAGTTTTATATTAGAACGGTATTGAGTTATTTTAGATTATTGATATAATTGATATATTTAGAGGCTGGACATGCACGTAGAACAATTTAAGAAAAGAAAACAGCTGACAATAACATTTTTTTGGACGGACATTAAATATTTAGTAGACAAGGTGGTAAAAAAGTATCGCATTGAACAAGAAAACGGTGCCATAGCAAAAGTGTGTTCGTGTGATGCACTCAAAAGACACAGATGACTGTAAAATTGTTTGAGTGATTGATGAAATTACTTACAAAATCATCATCTTTTGAGAATCTAAATATATTTTCGGACACTGGCATCTCTTCGTCATCATCATCGTCATCATCATCTGGTCCGATTAGGGGTGAGTGATGGGAATTGGCTTGAGCTGTGCTTCCAGTATTATTACTTGGCACTCTTGCTGATCGGCGTTGGTAAAGCTTCTCATCCTCTGGATTAATGGCGACAAGGACTGCTTGTTCTTCGATGGTAAGCTCTGGTTCGCTGATTTTAGATTAGTCCATTAAAATAAATAAAATTAAATGGAAAATATTTAAAATTACCCATCAATATCTAGATTTTCTTCTTTGTCGTCGAATGGCATATCTCGTGATGGACTAGGTGATAGTAAATTATCTTGTCTAATGGCTTCAGTTGATCCTCTCACCACCGGAGGAACATTTTTTAATAAGCTATCGTTCTCATAGTAGGACTGACTCTTTTTTACAAAATTGTTCTGTATAAATGTTTTAAAGAAAATTAGTAAATTGTTAAATATAGAAAATAATTAGCTACATTGTTATTGAAAGCTTTCGAACTATCTTCACCAAGCATCGTCCAATCATAGCCTGGAGGTAAACCTTGCTGGGGGACCCTTGGCGCATCTGGAATAACCGTCAAAAGTGATCGATCAACATCTGTTTGCCTTTGTTTGTAGTGAGCGGCAGTTTTCATTTTCTAAAAAAAAATCGTTTTCATATATGTATTTGGAAATTGAAAAAAGGCTTATCCTACATAATCGTAAGCCTCCTCATCTGCTCCAGCCTGGACAAGCAAATTAAACGAACGATCGTTGTTTTTGGCACAAGACGCCCAGTGCAGCGGCGTTTTCCCAGTTCCATCTATTTCAGTGGCAGCTTGTGGATATACACTGAGTATATGTTCGACTAACCCCGTGTGAGCCAAACCAGCAGCCTAATTTTTAATTTAGAAAAATATATTTTAAATTTTTCATTGATTCTAGAAGTTAATTGTTTTTCTTTTTAAAATCAACCTTATGCAATGGCGTTAATCCATTCTGGTCTTTACTAGCAAGTATAATTTGTGGAACAGGAGTCCCAGTTTTTTCCTTAAGCGCTTCTAGATCATTGTCGATAACTGCTGCGTGAACCTCTTTAATAACGTTCTAAAAGTAAGCAAAGAAGTTATATTTGGGAAACTAATTTAATTTATGTTTTACCATTATAGATGGCACAGCATCAAGAAATCGCTTGACTTTGGGGTTTGAACTGGTCTCCGTTCGCAGTCGGTTGCCTTGACCCTCCCACAAAACTCTCGTTAGCTTCGCTATATCCTTGTCATGTATCCATATTCGAATATTTGAGGGTTTTATAACAATTGCTGTACAAACAAATAATAAAAAAAAAACGTTTAAGAGATATGACCTCAATTGCCGTCGGTTTTCCAAATAGTCATCAGTCGTCGCACTTTTAACGGACTATTCAATAATTAAGTATTTCTAGTAATCGCTTTTCGTGCAAACTAGGACAATTTTACGCTTGCAATAGATTGATTGGAAGGTTATGAGAATTAAGTACAGGTTACCTTCTTTCGAGCCATCGTCGTTGCCTTTATTTGACTTCATTTGATTGTTCATTGGAAGCACTGAAAGAATATAAAACCAGATATCAACATATAAGTAAATACCGATATTTTCGTGAGTACTACATGCAAACGTTTTTCAAAAGCGTGAAATTTATATTCTTTTTGTATAAGTCTATAAGAAATGAGAGCCGTGAGAAAGGCTACATCTGCGTAACCTCGATTTGGCAAACATTTCACATAAATAAATTATTATGGGAATGTAGTCAACCCCTTTTCAAATCAACTCCTTGTGTTTATTTACCACTTAAGAGGTTGTAGACACTTTACACTGCCAATAAATTATAATTAGTGTTACATTAACAGCACACGTGGTTGATTCGTTGTAATGTTTTCACCGAGTTTTACCAGTTGCTTTAAGTTGCTACGTATCCTTGCCAAAGGGATTCAATAAGTAAATTATAGTGATATTGAACTTATGTGTTTGCCATTTAATAGTGACGGAGGCGCAATGGAATTCAGAGTTTGTAACTATACATATGTATGTCTATTTCGATCAATATACGATAGTTGCTTACGTATCGATAAGAAACGTATGGAATTGTGGTTAATAATTAAATGACGAGACAAATCAATAGTTAGACGATTGAAGGCTACACTTTTTTTTATTGGTTTAGTAAAACTGTTTTATAAAGTGTGTAATCAATTCAAAATAAACATATATAATTGTATACAAATAAATTCCAATTCATTTCTTAGTTGTTATTATTTGAACTTTAATCAAAAAAAAAGTCAAATCAAGTCCTAGTATCTAAAACAATTCTTATATTTTATAAATAATTTTAGTTATAATGGATTGATTTACAACTTCAAACAAAGGATGAGGCGTTTGTCCCGAAAAATTAAAAAAAAATTCAATTTTGGTTTTAAATTCTCTTAATTGTTGCAAATTTTGGCAAATTATTAAATAAAACAACCAAATTGCCTTAAAGTATGCAATCTATTTTTAAATCGTCGCAGCACATTAACAGGGTGACCAATTTAACAATATATCAATATTTGTTTAAACAATTCTTGAAATAATTCTTTTAACACCATTTTACACACACAAACACACACACACACACAAATGACCTATAAAAAAATAAAAATAGGTCAACAATTGTCGTGACGTCGACACATTTGACACATTTAAACAACAAAAGCATTTAGCTCAAGGATACGTTACATTTATATATCAATATATAAAAAGCCACACTTTTTCAACAACTTTCCCAATCAGGCAATAAATCGATAAAGAAGTAATTAGAAAAAAACCGGAAAGTCCTATCGCATTTCATATAAATCATTCATATTTTTAACTAATTTTGTTTTTGAAGCACAAATTATATATTTCTTCTAACTTAATACTTAAAAATTTAACAAAAGCACATTTCTAGTGAATTAAAAACGCACAAAAATAGTAAAACTAAAAAGCACAAATTAATCCGTCACTGGTCAGTATTGAACTAAAATCGAGTACACTGGCGAGCAAGGTTAGACACAACGTTCTCTATTTTATTACGAACGATGTCCTTTTGATGTTCGTTAATAATTGATTCGAATAAGTACAGGGTACAGAACTGATAAAGGGCCAATGGTGGAGGGATTGTGGGCTGTGGGAAAATGTTAGCAATTAAGCCATCCTCGGACACAGACTAAGTTAGATTGGTTTTAGATGTGTAAAAGTTTTGATTTGATTTGATAAACATTTAGATGATTAGTGCAGAAGAATTTTTTTTAAATTTTTAGTTCTTCTGTTAAAATGCTAATATTTATTCATATTTTATTCTAAAAAATATGTCTCCGTTTTAAATTCATTCGCAATCAGAGGTCAAATTCGTACCAAAAGTAAACAATTGTAGCATGTCCTAGACTCATTTAATGTCATTACAAAAAAATAGTTAAAAGTACACATATGTGCGCCTTTTATGTCAATTAACCCTAATGACTATTTGTTTGACTTATTTGTCTCCGTAAGAACGCAATAATTTTTTGATTGGTGGTGCGTAGAAACTTAGAGGGATGACAGCTGATATTGGGTTTTGTTATTATGTCATCAATTTATTTTAGATACCGCATATTTAATTTACAACAAAACGTATTAATTACACATATTTATTGTTTACTCAGTACTGCTAATTTCCAAAAGAAGATGATAAATTTGTAAAAGTTGGAAATTTTCGCTGTTCAGTATTATCATTTTACCGTAAAATATGAAAATTTTGATACAAACATATTGTTAATTATTTTCGAGATCCATTTCAAGAAAGGTTTAGCATTAAAAGCTTTAATAGTTTTATGTCTGTAAGATACTGTTTTACCTGAAAAAATTTTTTTTGTACAAAAATTCCTTTAACTGAAGCTTAAATTCTATTCTAAATAAATAAGTGTATATACAGACAGACTATCAATATTTCGAGATATACATTCACTCATAGTATGTCGATTAGTATATAGACACTGTACATTCGACTTTGTGTTTCATTCCGTATATATTGTCTTGTACGAGAGCTTTGTGTTCGGAAATTACCTTAATGAACTTTTTTTTTTTATTTACTGTCACCCAAAATAGTGCACAAACCAAATGTTCGACCAATGTTTCAGATTGTATGCTCACTGTTTCTCGTTACAATGTCGCTTACAAGAGCTAATGTTACATCAAGATGATTGTACAAATCGACAGAGACCATTCTGAAATTCTTGAAGTTAATAGTTAATTCTTAAAATAATTTTGATTGTGTCATTTAAAACCATATCAGATAAAAAAATCTTTTAAAGAATAGAATAACGGCAATGACCTAAATTTAAAAAAAAAATTGATTTTTCAATGCTGATAAATCGCTTTGCCCATCTACCATGCATTCATTCAATAGATTTATGGTGTTTTGAATTACCAATAACATTTATTATTAACTTAAAGACTTTTCAAAATTTTTGTTCTAGTTTAACTGACAAACAATTCTATGAGTCATTTTGCAATAAAACATGAGCTCAGAAAATTTCGTTATAAAAACATGTTT
>JANSTS010006261.1:0-12163 GCA_026546915.1 Sylvicola fuscatus | reverse complement strand
TGCAATTAATCTGAAATATGTCCGTTAGAAGTTCGGAATTAAATCTGTTTTATTTCAATTCGATAATGATCATTAAATTTTTTTTTGTATATTTTTTATTAATATTATGTTACATTTAAATCGACATTTGTAAATGTATTGATAATTAGCAAAAAGCTGTTGCATAAAAATATATTGAAATCATGTCACGTCAATCATGTACTCGTATGTTTTAATGCGCGATAAAGACACAATTTAGAGCAGCTTTTTATTGCCTGTCTAATTTGGCAAAAACATAATAATTTAATTTTATGATTAGTAAGAATTAATAATAAAAATCTATAAACTTGACATAGTTTAATCATAAGTGATAATAACAGTTAGAATCACAATAAAAAAAATTCCACAACTAAAATATTGTTTATTCTACGCGATAATGATCATTAAATTACCCGTTAAGTTATAAACATTTCAATGTTTATTGAATGCTTCCAATTACTCAGAATAAATAACAAACGATAACGATTTGTTAGGACCACAATAGATTGTTATTAATTAATTAATAACAGTAAAATAGAAAAAATAAAGTTAATGGAAACTAGTCTAAGGTTATTTTAATTTTACTATTTTTATAAAAATTAAAACACAGTTAAATTTAGTTGATTAAATAATGATCATTAATAAAAAGAAAAAAAAATATTTGCAGACAACTTTTAAAAATGGAATCAGCCAACAAAAGTAATGACCAACTGAGTGATGATCTGTCAAAAATGGAGATCGCCGGCAACAGTTCAACTGCCGCCAAATCTGATTTAATGCTAAAAGGCAAACGATACGGCCGAGGCGCCGTCCAATCCGGCCTGACGCACGAGTGCGGTGTTTTTGGGGCGATCGCCACCGGCGACATTCCCATCGATATTCCACAAATCATTTGCCTGGGTCTGGTCGCACTACAGCATCGTGGTCAGGAGTCAGCCGGCATTGTCACAAGTGACGGCCTAGGTGGCAACAACTTCAAAATTCACAAGGGAATGGGAATGATTAACAACATATTCACGGACGACTCGATGAAGAAGTTGTGGGGCAATCAGGGCATTGGCCACACAAGATATTCAACATCGGCCGCTTCCGAGGAGGTCAACTGTCAGCCGTTTGTGGTGCACACTGCTCACGGTTCAATGGCCGTCGCCCACAACGGTGAGCTGGTGAATTGCGGCAGTCTAAGAAAGGATGTAAGTTTGGCGTTTTTGTATAGATGAAAACCAGTTGGGACTGACGTGATTTTTGCGTAGGTACTGGGACGAGGCGTGGGATTATCAACGTACAGTGACTCTGAGCTGATTACTCAAGCCCTTTGCTTGAATCCGCCGGAAGGCGAGGTGAATGGACCAGATTGGCCGGCTAGAATCCGCCACCTGATGCAATTGGCGCCTCTATCCTACTCGCTGGTCATTATGATGAAGAACAAAATATATGCAGTCCGTGATCCGTACGGCAACCGGCCGCTGTGCATTGGAAAAATTGTGCCAATCAATTTGGGAGCAAGTAAGTTCTCATTTGCACTAACAAATTTACTGGAAACCTAATTTATTCACTGATAACAGAAAGCGTCGAAGAGGCGACGGCAGAGGGATGGGTAGTGTCCAGCGAAAGCTGTGGATTTTTGTCGATTGGCGCCCGATACGTGAGAGAAGTTGAGGCTGGTGAAATTGTCGAGATCAGCCGCAAAGGAATCCGCACCATTGACATTGTTGAGAGGCCAGAACAGAAGAAGCAGTCATTCTGCATCTTTGAATACGTCTACTTTGCGCGATCCGACTCCATTTTTGAAGGTCAAATGGTGTATTCGGTGCGCATGCAATGTGGCAGGCAATTGGCCAAGGAAGCATTTGTTGAAGCTGACATTGTGTCATCTGTTCCGGAATCAGGAACAGCAGCAGCCCATGGCTACGCGCGCGAGGTTTGTATACAACAAATATTCTTATTAAACGTCAATAATTTTGAAAAAAAATTCTTAGTCTGGCCTGCATTTTGCTGAAGTCCTTTGCAAGAATCGCTACGTGGGCAGAACATTCATTCAGCCATCTGAGCATTTGCGCAAACTCGGCGTGGCCAAGAAGTTTGGAGCTCTCTCGGAAAATGTCTCCGGCAAGCGAGTGATCTTGATCGATGACTCCATTGTGCGTGGCAACACAATCGGCCCGATCATTAAGTTGCTGCGAGATGCTGGCGCCACAGAGGTGCACATCCGTATTGCCAGTCCGCCGTTGCTGTATCCATGCTACATGGGCATCAACATTCCTACGCGCGAGGAGCTGATTGCCAATCAAATGAATGCCCAACAGCTGGCCTGTTATGTGGGAGCCGACAGCTTGGAGTACTTGAGTGTGGAGGGTTTGGTGGCAGCCGTTCAATTGAACATGAAAATTTCGAATCCGGAGCAGAGGGGACATTGTACAGCCTGTTTGACTGGCGAATATCCTGGCGGCATTCCAGATGACTTGAGCTGGTGAATCTTTGGCCATATTATCGGGTCATTGTAATAAAACATTAATAGTTGAGACTATAAATATGATTAATAATCCCATTGTTGTGACGACAATCAGCTCTTAAGGGCTTTGACTTCTTTTTTATTTCTTTCATTTTAAATATTTTACTTTTTTTATAAACTTTAAAAATAAAATATACTATTTATACAAAATTGTTTTAATTTAATTGCTATTCAGATATTTTAGTTAATTTCTTGCAAATGAAAACTGAACAATAAAAAAAAACACATGGCGACGCTGATTTATTGACAATATTTTATGGAAAATAAATATTTGACATCTGCATTATATATTCGTGTTGACAGCTGTCAATTTCTCTGCAGTTTCAAATTTTTAGCAAGATGGAAAACATACCGCGTACACGCGAAGGTAAATATTTTCTCAAAATTACCCTAAAAATCCCTAATTAAATGAATTGAAATCATGTGAAATTTATGAATCCCAATATTATGAACGTTTTAGCATAGTTTTTAGATGTTAAAACATGAAGAAAACATGTAAAATGGCAAAAACAAAAAACGTTTGCACCACTCACACCGGGAGACTCCATCTTGTATTTTTCCATTCCCTTTTGCTTCAATAAAATGATAATAAAATCGTGTAAAAAAAGCAAACAATAACACACAAAACAACAATTATTCGCAGATATCGAAGCCCAAATTCAAGATATTCAAGCAAAGAAAAAGGAATTGGCCAAAGAGAGTAATCCCGATGGCGTAGGTCTACTGGAAAGTGGTGGGTTCTATGACACGGAGCTGTACGACGATGGTGCAGCTACAAAGAGCAAGTATGACGGCTACATGACATCAATAGCCGTCAATGATGAAGCGGAAGAGGACGAAGATGAGGGTCTGCCTTCAAATACGACTAAAAAGGCCACATACACAGCACCCAAGGAAGCGATTAGGGAACTGGCAGAGGTGAGTTGTTTTTAATGAAAATTGCGTCGCAAATTAATTAAAAACAATTAATTTTGTTAAAGGCTGAACCAGATTTTGATCCATTTGCTGACCGCAGACGTCCAACAATCGCAGAGAAAGAAGATGAATACCGTCAGAAACGTCGTCGTCTAGTCATTTCGCCCGAGAGAGTTGATCCCTTTAACGATGGTGTGTACAAGTTCAATTCCTTAATTATTATCTTAAGTTTTCCTGTCGTTGAGCATCTTAAGCGAAAGATGAGTTAACATAAAGCAAAATGCAGTGTGAAAGTCGATGTGTTTTGAGTTGAGTTTTAGGCATCAGGCCGCTGCAATCTTGTTGAGTCATGTGTGAAATGCGTGTGAATGCGATTCTTTTGTTTGTTGTTATGTTAAGGTATTTAAGCAAAATATCCATTTTTATTAATAAAACACAAATTCAATGCAGGTTTTCAGGGCCCGCCGTGGCTGAGGGTTGCCTCTCACTATCTCTGTATCCTATCACACAAATATTCACCGTAAATTCTGGCATTTTAAAAAGACTGACAAAACGTACGCCACCGCGCACTTTCTAAGATGTTTTAAAAGTCGTTGAAAATGTCAGAACGTTTTGCTTGAAATATTTGTATAAAACAAAGAATATTTGCCAAAACTAATTGTTCATTTTTAGATCGATACTCTTGTGCACTAAGATACTCATATGCCGATTTATTGATAAATTATTGTGGAGATGCTCATGTGTGTTTGTATGCAAATGGAATGAATGTGTTCAGTAAAAAAGATTATTAATCAAACGAAGAAATTATTTCAGGCGTTTTAAAACCCATCAGCATTTTGTCAAGCCGCAATTTTCGCGAGTGTCTTAACGTGACCTCTCTAAATCGTTTCTTTGCACTTTACATTTTCTAATTAGGCAATCTTTTTCTTGACGCGAAAATTGCGTGTTTGATTGAATTAATGTGGAAGACATCTGGGGATCACGTACGTATTCAATTACATAATTAAAAATATGAAATTTGATTGAATTAAGATCAAATTCTTAACCTTCAGATTTGTTTTCTTCAAGAACTAGAATTTCAAACTAATAATTTATGATTTCTTAGATCTTACCTATTTAAATCTTAAATGAAGGTGTCAAATTTCACATTTTCTTATGTAATTATTAAACTGTTAAACAAAAGAAAGCTCTACTTGATTTTTCTCTTTAAAAAAAAATCGTTGCAAAGAGCGTCGACAAATATTGTTAAGGCATCTTAATAATTGGAATGCGTTTCTGACGCTTCTATGTTTCAGGTGGGAAAACGCCAGACCCTGGCTCTCGGACGTACACCCATATTATGCGTGAGCAGTTGCTCAAAGGCGAAGAATCCGAGGTAAGAAATCCGTCTCAAGAAATGTCCCAACAAATCCTCTAACCAACCAAATATTTTGCAGTTGAGAAAGAAAATTCTTGAAAAAGCTAAAGACGGAACACTGAAAACAAGCAATGGAGACGCTTCTAAGGGCGCGGCCGAACAAAGGAAGCGCGGCAGGTGGGACCAGACAATTGACCAGCAATTCGTGCCGGCCAAGAAGACAGCAGCAGGATCAGCAACACCCACTTGGGGAGATGATGTAAGCAGTAACTCCTTAAATTCACAAATTTGTTTTTAAAAAATTATCTTAAATCCTTCAGAAAACTCCCGGAGATCGTCGTTGGGATGAAACACCCGGCCACAAGGGCAGTGAAACACCAGGTGCAACGCCCGGCGTCAGCACACGCATGTGGGACGCAACTCCAGCGCATACGACGCCAGGTCATGAGACGCCAGCCCATGAGAAATCGGTGCGACGCAATCGCTGGGACGAGACACCAAAGCCAGAACGTGAGACCCCTGGCCACAGTGGTTGGGCAGAGACGCCAAAAGCCGATCGTGGTCCCAGTGAGGCAATCATTGAGTCTTCGACGCCGGGAGCAAGTAAACGTCGCTCACGCTGGGACGAGACTCCATCTAATGCTACACCATCGATGACACCGTCCATGGGAATGACGCCCAGCATGACACCCAGCATGACGCCAACCGTTACACCGGGACACTCTACACCACTTATGACGCCCGGAGGTTCAACTCCCATTGGATCAAAAGCCATGGCGATGCCAACACCAACGCCTGGCCATTTGGCCGCTATGACACCGGAACAACTGCAAGCGTATCGTTGGGAGAAAGAAATTGACGAACGGAATCGTCCATTCACTGACGATGAATTGGACTCAATGTTTCCCCCTGGATACAAGGTGCTGCCACCTCCAGCTGGTTACATACCGCTACGTACGCCGGCGCGAAAATTGACCGCCACTCCGACTCCAATGGCAGGAACTACGCCACAAGGATTCTTCATTCAGGTGGAAGACAAACAGGCCAAATTCATGGATAATCAGCCAATTGGTCAGAATTTACCATTTATGAAGCCCGAGGATGCACAATACTTTGACAAGCTGCTGGTGGATGTTGACGAGGAGGCGCTTAGCCCAGAGGAGCAGAAAGAACGTAAAATTATGAAGTTACTGTTGAAAATCAAAAACGGCACGCCACCGATGCGTAAGTCGGCGCTCCGTCAGATCACAGACAAGGCTCGTGAATTCGGCGCTGGTCCACTGTTCAATCAGATCTTGCCGCTTCTCATGAGTCCAACGCTCGAGGACCAGGAGCGTCATTTGCTGGTCAAAGTTATTGATCGTATTTTGTACAAGCTGGACGATCTCGTGCGTCCATACGTCCACAAAATCCTGGTCGTCATCGAGCCGCTGCTGATTGACGAGGACTACTATGCCCGTGTTGAGGGTCGCGAAATTATCTCAAATTTGGCCAAAGCTGCCGGCCTTGCTACCATGATTTCGACAATGCGTCCCGACATCGACAACATCGATGAGTATGTGCGCAACACCACAGCACGTGCATTTGCTGTCGTCGCTTCAGCTCTTGGAATTCCATCGCTGTTGCCGTTCTTGAAGGCCGTTTGCAAGAGCAAGAAATCGTGGCAGGCACGTCACACCGGTATCAAGATTGTCCAGCAAATCGCCATTCTAATGGGATGCGCTATTTTGCCGCATTTAAAGTCATTGGTGGAGATTATTGAGCACGGCCTCATCGATGAACAGCAAAAGGTCAGAACAATTACAGCTCTGGCAATTGCGGCGCTGGCTGAGGCCGCCACTCCATACGGCATTGAATCGTTCGATTCGGTGTTGAAGCCTTTGTGGAAGGGTATCAGAACCCATCGTGGCAAAGGTTTGGCTGCATTCTTGAAGGCCATTGGTTACTTGATCCCTTTGATGGATGCTGAGTACGCCAATTATTACACTAGAGAAGTGATGTTGATCCTAATTCGTGAGTTCCAGTCGCCTGACGAGGAGATGAAGAAGATTGTGTTGAAAGTGGTGAAGCAGTGCTGTGCCACTGACGGTGTGGAAGCGCAATACATCAAGGAAGAGATTTTGCCGCACTTCTTCAAGTACTTCTGGAATCACCGAATGGCGTTGGATCGCCGTAACTATCGTCAGCTGGTGGACACCACGGTTGAGATCGCAAACAAGGTTGGCTCATCAGAGATTATCAATCGCGTGGTGGATGATTTGAAGGATGAGAATGAGCAGTACAGAAAAATGGTGATGGAAACAATCGAGAAGATTATGGGTAATCTAGGTGCCGCCGATATTGACTCAAGGCTGGAGGAGCAGCTTATTGACGGCATTTTGTATGCGTTCCAGGAGCAGACTAGTGAGGACGTCGTCATGTTGAACGGCTTCGGCACAATTGTCAACCAATTGGGTAAACGTGTCAAGCCCTATTTGCCGCAGATTTGCGGTACAATTTTGTGGCGACTGAACAACAAATCGGCCAAGGTACGTCAGCAGGCGGCCGACTTGATCTCACGTATTGCAGTCGTCATGAAGACCTGCCAGGAGGAGAAGCTTATGGGTCATTTGGGTGTTGTTCTGTACGAATATTTGGGCGAAGAATATCCAGAGGTGTTGGGATCAATTTTGGGAGCTCTCAAAGCAATCGTCAATGTCATCGGCATGACCAAGATGACGCCACCCATAAAAGATCTGCTGCCCCGATTGACGCCGATTTTAAAGAATCGTCACGAAAAAGTGCAGGAGAACTGCATCGATCTGGTGGGACGAATTGCCGATCGTGGCCCAGAATATGTGTCGGCACGTGAATGGATGCGCATCTGTTTTGAGCTGCTGGAGCTGCTGAAGGCGCACAAAAAGGCGATTCGTCGTGCCACTGTCAACACGTTCGGCTACATCGCCAAAGCCATCGGTCCTCACGATGTGCTGGCGACACTGCTTAACAATTTGAAGGTGCAGGAGCGTCAGAATCGCGTCTGCACCACGGTCGCCATTGCCATTGTGGCGGAGACGTGTCGTCCATTTACGGTGTTGCCAGCTCTGATGAATGAGTATCGTGTGCCCGAATTGAACGTCCAGAATGGTGTTTTGAAATCATTGTCATTCCTGTTTGAGTACATCGGCGAAATGGGCAAGGACTACATTTACGCGGTTTGTCCACTGCTGGAAGACGCGCTCATGGACCGAGACCATGTGCATCGGCAGACGGCGTGTGCTGCCATCAAGCACATGGCACTTGGCGTTTATGGATTCGGCTGTGAGGATGCGCTCGTGCATTTGCTGAACTATGTGTGGCCAAACATTTTCGAGACGTCACCGCATTTGGTGCAGGCGTTTATGGACGCTGTCGAGGGACTGCGTGTCTCGTTGGGACCAATCAAAATTCTGCAGTACACACTGCAGGGCCTGTTCCATCCAGCGCGTAAGGTTCGCGATGTTTACTGGAAGATTTACAATTCGCTGTACATTGGCTCGCAGGATGCGTTGGTTGGGGGATATCCAAGGATATCGAATGATCCTAAAAATCAATATTTACGATATGAATTAGATTACATTCTTTAAACAGTTTTTTTCCAAAATACAAAATTAATTATAGTCCGTTTTCTGTCAATGCTTTACATCCTTGTAATATGAGCGAGAATAAATGATTATGCCAAAAATTCTAATCCTGAATCCTGACCAAATTGATTAGAAAATTTAAATCTGCATCAAAAAATTAGAAATAGCCACAAAATTCGTTGCCAATCTTGTACTAAACATATGAAATTGTACTAGAGCTGTTCTAAAATGAGTTCACTGAAACGTTTCAAGATGTCTAGTACAGAATCCAATGGCTTGCATCAAATGTCAATCATGGTAACAATTTTAATTAGAAATAAAAACCAAGTTGATGTGACGGGTCGACTGACGAAAAGTCTCAAGTCGAAAACGGGTCACAGCCGATATTGAAGAAGCTACAAATTTGGAGAAGTTTGCGACTGCACCTGCCTAGTGCCTCTAAGTAAAGTAAGTGATGCCAAATCTCAATTGAATAAAAGATTCGCTTCCAAAACAACCAAATGTCCTAAAATCTCTATTGTTATTGAACAGTCGTTAGCGTTGGAAGCGAACAAACTGCAAAAATGACGTTGAATCCAGAATATGAACAAATCGGCAAAACTTTTGTGGCACAATATTATGGCATGTTTGATGAACAAGTGACCAGACCCCAGCTCTGCAACATGTACAACGTGAGTAGAACGTCCTCGAGTTTCACAATAACACGAAATCGGGCTATTTTTGGCAGCATTTGCTTCAATTCAGTGTTGGCCTGAACATAACCTAAAATGCTCAATTGTCTAAGGTGTGAACCATCGGTTCCCAATGACGCTCGGCATTATTATCAGTTATTTGTAATGTGATTAAAGCGTTAATTATAAACTCTGACTTAATTCAAATGAGCAATTAGAATTTATCAAATTATTAAGTAACAATAAGAAGTAATGACAACTCCAATTTTAATCTTACAGACAGAGTCTTTTATGACATTTGAGGGGCAGCAAATTCAAGGTGCTCTTAAGATTATGGAAAAATTGCAGGTAAATACTTTTTTTGGCATTCTCAAAAGTTCCCAGTTGCATTCTGTTTTTGTATTTAGAGTTTAACATTTCAAAAAATCACCCGTGTACTGACCGCTGTGGATTCTCAACCAATGTTTGATGGCGGCATTTTAATCAACGTTCTTGGACGCCTGCAAGTAAGTAGAATGGACGGTATTTTAATCTGTCAATTTTATCTTTGTTATGACTATAAAAATCTATAAATCCGAACATTTGGCTCCGACCAAACGAATGTGACAATCATGAACATGAAAGCAGGATAAAAGGGTCAAAAGGCAAAAACCACCAATTTTGGTTTGTCTTAAACTGGTGGAGACAAAATGTTTGGCTTTCTAGATATCTTTAATACCTTTGAACGCAAAAAAAGGAAAGTTCCAACATTAATTAGTTTTGTTGGCAGACAGATGAAGATGTTCCTCATGCGTTCACGCAGACATTTGTGCTGAAACCGATCGCAAACAGCTTCTTTGTGCAACACGATACCTTCAGATTGTCATTGCACGATCTGTAACTGTTTACTCCAAAACACATCCTCCAATATCAAAAAGTTTTCCTTCGACCATTTTCATTTCTATTCAAACAAACAAAAGTAAAAGTCCCTTAAGTATTTGCGCAATTACTTTGGACAGCGCCGAGCCGTATGTATCTTTTGGTTATTTGCTTGTGTTAATCATGTTAAATATTCTGTTTACGTTAATTTTGCGCATCTAAGATGGTTTCCATTGGTAACTTCCTTTGTTGTTAACAAATTAATGCGACAAGCACAGCTATTCTGTCAAAATTGCTACTTAACACACAAATACTAAGAACTTTATTGGCTGGAAAACTGTTAAGAAAATTAAGCATTCCCCGTTTAGTTATTAATCATTAAAAAAACTGCATCAATCAGTCAATAACAAATTTAATTTGAATTTTCTTCAAATTTTTTAGAAAACAATTAACTGTAATTTTAATTTTTCAGTGCGACGAAGATCCTCCACACGCCTTTTCGCAAGTGTTCGTCCTGAAGCCGATAGCAAACTCCTACTTTTGCCAGCATGACATCTTCCGCTTGAATATTCACGATACTGCCTAATTGTCTTTCACTCCAGGCCCAATAAACCTAACCGGCTGACGTGTTCTCAATCCAGTTAATTTTTTTTTCCTCAATTATCAAAATGCAACAAAGCTGTCACATTTTTCTTGATTTTATCTGTTAAATTTTTAAATATTAAACTATGCTAAATAAATGCGTTTGAGAGAATTTTTGATGTTATATTTTCGTGTAATTCAAAGGAGTTTTCTTTTTCATTTTATTATCTTGAAATGTTAACAAGTTAAATAAAAAAAATATTTTAAATAATATTGGCATTATTTTTATTGTATTTTTCCCAATATTTTAATTCGATTTACCTCTTTTTTGGTGAAATTTGTTTAAAAAAATCAGTTTTCGTGGAATATCCTTAAAACCGGTTTATAAATTAACAGTTTTATGTGCCGGTTGTGACAGCAGTTTCTAGCTGTATGAGTTTTTGATTTTAAAAAGTTTATCTTAAGCTAAATTATTTAATCAAAATCTCAAAAAATCCCAAAACAATCAAAAACGTATAATTTTTTAAAGTCATAAAGACATAAAAACCAACAAAAAAATATCTTGAGAACGATTGAAGGAGTTGAAAACGAGTTTTTATGCTAAAAGCTTATGATCGGCGATCAACAAAAGCCTAACTTTTAAGGATCATAAACTGAAACAGAGTTTTAGCTACTCCAAACGATTAAATTGAACGAAAAACAGCTTTTTCAATAAATCAGGTAATTTTATGCTTTAATCATAAGTTGCCGATTAAACAAATCTTCATCCCCTTAATACCGCGAAAAAGCATCCCCAAACATCTATATTGATCTAACACAGTAAATTCCATCAGAATTGTGGATTCAATTAACTGGGACCTCAATGTAAAGGACGAAGAAAGCTTGCCGGTCCGCAAATAAAAACTAGTTCAAAATAAATTGCCATGCCACGTCACAATGGCTGATTGTTAGCCGCTAAATGGGTTTTCCACGTTTGCAGTCGCACACATGTGGCCTATAAAAGGACATTGCGCCGTGAACATGCAACAAATCGAGGATTCATTCACATTTCACACGTCGCCAGCCCGTCATTTGTGTGAACCATTGGCCTGTAAAAGGGGCAGTCGCAACACCGCCACCGCGCGCCGCCTCGCGACTCTCAACATGACTGTATCCTTTCCAAAACAATTATATTAGCGGTTGGTCGCGTGGCAACGGTCAAATCAGAGAGTTTACATAAACAATATCCAAAAAAATTCAACAAAATTGTACCGAAACGCATCATAAAGTTTCACGCAGCTCAGTCGCACGGAGAGTGCCGTGACAAGACCGCCTTTTGTTGTCAGCCGAAAATCCTTTGGAATCTCTCAACTAATTTATTTTTAATTGATTGTTTACCTTAAAGCTTGTGCAATTCCTTTTTGTGTTTGGTATTTATTTTGGCCAAGTTTTGCCGAAGACATCGCGGTCTCAAAGTGCTGACTTGTTTCAACTATTTACACGCATATGTGACAACACACGCTCGCGTCTTAACTTGCGGCTGCATTTCATGTCACCAAGTGTTTCATGAACTTATTTATGCTTATTAACCTGCAATCGATCTAACAACACAGACAAGGAATTAAATTAGTGTCCCTTTCTGCCGCACTTGCCAGTGGATTTGTGTGAG
>JANSTS010006260.1:46019-74738 GCA_026546915.1 Sylvicola fuscatus | reverse complement strand
AAAACAAGAATATTTATTGTAATTAAGATGCTGATCAATCAATTATTGATTGAGTATAAGAAAGTATTGACAAATTTTTTTTTTATTTCCAAATCAGTAATAGTTTGGAATTAAAAAAGTAAATATTCTTATATGATTTATAAATAAATATAGTTCTATGTTTGATCTAAAATGTTTTTCTTTCTCCATGACAGTTCTAATTAAATATGACTCCTCATTCAAATAATATCAACAACAAAAAAATGGTGAAATCTGTTCTGCCCAGCCACAACTTCCCTTGTTCTGACTAATATCTGCGGATCCATTTCAAATTATCCAACAGAACATTTCGAGGCGCCTGTTTATAACTTACAAGAGTCTAAATTACACTGGAGGCAAAATACTTATCCAGATTTACTGGATAAATAGCTGAGACACTGCTCACTCATAATATGCGTATCATATATGCACAAGCGACGATAGAAGCAGACGCGCACATAACTAAGCGCATACAAAATGAAATGGACATTAAACGGAGAGCGA
This sequence comes from Sylvicola fuscatus, assembly GCA_026546915.1. NCBI lineage: Eukaryota > Metazoa > Arthropoda > Insecta > Diptera > Anisopodidae > Sylvicola > Sylvicola fuscatus. The sequence goes on along the minus strand of JANSTS010006260.1, from coordinate 74,216 downwards.
AATGGATGTCTTCGCCAGCATCTATATATGCGCATAAAAAGGAGCAGCATAGAAATGCACAAGATAATGATGATAGCAATAATAACAATAAAATAAAACGAAAATAAACGAAGAAAAAATTGTCACAACAAATCGACCAATCACGTCTTTTTTCAATCGTTTTCTTCCCTATTTTGGTGTCTTCCATTATTCCATGCCACGGCTTCCACTTCATACGTTTACATGCACACACATACTCGGGCATTCGGCAGCGCGTTGAAAAATAACGACAATGTTTATTCGCTTATGTAAAAATTGTTATTTCTTGTGTCGTGGCTGGCTCACTGGGCGATGGAAGAAGCTTTTCTTAAAGCTCATCCCTCTCGGTCGCATATGCGGCTGCAGAGGACATATGTAGTTACATACACAGACAGCGACGATCTACGAGTGTGTAAATGTCGCATCGTGTGCAAGATGAGACTATTGGACGGGAAACTCGCAAATAATGGGGAAAGTGGGTAACATGAAAATGATGATAATTTTAAAATAAGAAATATAGAAGCGATAATCATTTGAAAGGGAGCAGGGAGGCATGACGATGAGACAACTTTGACCGTTCAAATGAAAAGCTTCCAAACACATACAATTATCATATTTTTGCTGGAATGTGACAGTTTCATTCCACTTATTTCAGACCAAACAAGCATCAACCATATAGAAATTACCCACTTTATGTTTTTTGAGAGTTTCGCAAGGATTTGTGACAATGATTATTGCCAAAAAAGGAAGTTTAGTATACCAAACATTTAAGGGAAAAATATTTGTAGGACTTTGAGCCTAAAACGAAGAAGACTTGTTGCTGACTTACCTGTTTTTGAAGCGTTTTTTGCAGATGTCACATTCGAATCGGTCGGGAATGGGTTGTCGCTGTCTTTTCCCACATCTGTCCATCACGGTACCATCTTTTTTTGGCTTATGATGTACATTATGCATGTGCTCAGTCAAATTGTTCCTCCTTACAAACGTACTGTCACATAGTTCACATTTGAAGGGTTTCTCATTCGTGTGTTGTCTCAAATGGTACATTAAAGCTTTCTTAATGAATAGTTTTTTACAAACGGGACATTCTAATTTATCAGTCGGCTGTTTTTTCGCAATTTCTTCATCGTGCATTAGTTTATGGTATGTGTACGAAGCCTCCAATATTGTTCTGCGTATTAAAAAAATTAAACAAATATACATAAATTGAATTATTAGGGCAACAAAAACTAAATACATACGTGAAAGGGCATTCGGTGCACACCCACGTCTTTTTAGTTTCACCAGCTATAAAGTACCGACCATTTTCGTCAAGGAACAAACATTGCTCTTCATTTGGAATAAGCTTTTCTAATACATTTCCATCATCCTTACTGACGCAAACGGTCATTCCTACTGCTGCCACCGCTGTCTGGTTGGTGGCATGGTCATTCACTGCATCAAGATTACTTGTATCAATTTGGGGCGCTTGGGTTATTAACACCACTGTTTGTGCTGGTTCTGCGGCCACATCATCATCCTCATCGCCAGTAGAGGAAGATTTGTATTTAAGGGAAATAGCTCCACTATTACCGGCCGCTTCAAAATTTCCCATGCTGTGTTCGTTGATCTCACCCAAATCTACTGTCTCAATTAGTTCCGTGTTATTTACAGTCTCCTTGGCTTGCATTATTTGAGTTAAAGTGGATAGGTCCTTGCATTTAATTACGGACGATGCAGATTGGAAATTCGCTTCAACTGCGTTTTTTGAGTCATTCTTCTTGAGCTTGTCGAATTCGCACTGTTTCTCTCGTACGTGACTACTCAACGCTTGAAAATGGACAAACCAATTACCACAGTACATACATTGGGATTTTCGGTCGGGATGAATATCGCGGATATGTTTCTTTACCACAATTGGATCGCCCACAAATTTACAGTGCGGACATTTGCGTTTTAAATCTCTTTCTCTAATTTTGGCCGAAGCCAATTTATGTTCGGGTGTGCTGCGATGTTTCTTAGACTCCTCGGGACTTTCAAACGTCAAATCACAGACTCCGCAGATGAATGTCTTTATATTGTGAATTTTGGCTTCGTGATGTTGTAGCAATACACGTGATCGAAGGACCATCTTACACAATGTGCACTTATAGAGCATCTGATCCTTTAGTGTTTTATCGATTTGACTTTGCGTTATCAAGCTTTTTGGTTCGCATTTCTCTAAATGACGGAGAAGTTCAAAGTTCAGTTCAAATGTTTTATCGCAATTATCACATTTTAAGTTTGATGACTTTTTTCGAATAATTATGGGAACGTCTTTGCCAAATGCCCTGATAAGCTCAACATGTTGCTCGCTTTTCAGGTGCGCGAACATTTCACTGTCTTTCTCACAAATAAATCGGCAGAACTGACACCAGAACTTACCGGCCAACTTGGCGGTCGATTGTCTGTGAGATTCCGAATCCCAGTGCATCAAAAATGTATCTTCAGTGTGTGCGTAGAATCGGCAAGAAAGACATTGATATGGAGCTAGTTTTACAATTAGTTCAATGTTATCTAGAATGGACGTGTAACAGTTGACAGATTGTTCATTCATCTTAATATAGTGGTACTGTGAAATTAAATGTTTTCCGTAGTTTTTGGTAAAAATACGTAATTTACAATGTTGACATTTTATAAATTTTTTTTTGCGAGTTTTTTTAAAATCATTTTTACCACTCTCCAAAGCACCACTAACAACAGTTGAGGTCGCTTCTATGCGTTTCAATCGTAATCTTTCGCTACCTGTTATTTTCGACTTTCTTATTTGCGTAAGAGTATCGTCATCAACTTCTGGCCGCATATGTTTTCCATGTAAATTCGATTTAAGATGGCGATCGTAAGCTTTTTTCAAAGAAAAAGTTCTGTTGCACGTATTACAACGATACTCAGATTGTCGCTTTTCTTCATCTGACATGTAGTTAAGTTTTGATATTCTAGTTCCGGGAATCCATTTACCTTTTGTATGACTAGGGGGTGGAATGTCATCGTCTTCAGTAGTTCTATCAACACGATCCTCCTGGAATCCATGATGATCAACCCAAATGTCTTGTTCATTCCACGTTCTGATAACCATTGGTCGATCATCTGGTTTCCATTTGCCACCAGTGTGAGTCTGTGGCGGAGCATTAAAGTAGCTATCAGAATCTGTGTCCTCATCTTCGTCATCGTCATTATATGAAATCGGTAATTCGTCGTCAGAAAAGTCAATCTCAAACAATTCAGATCCGACTTGTTTATATCCACTTGTCTCGCTTACAGCTTTTAAGAACTTATCATTGCTCGGCTCGATCCAGTCAACGTCGTTGTTAGCTTTTAAGGCAGATTTTGCCTTTCCTTGTCTAGTCATAATTCGATTACCAATATTTTTCGATGATACTGAAGATTTCTTTGAGCTACTCTGCAGTTGAAGAGATTCAAAGAAAACGTCTGCTCCCAATTCATATTGCACGTCGAATTCTTGCGAAGGTGGCGGATCGATATCCTTGGATGCCACTTCAAAACCGAATTCCTTTTCGTTATCTTCTCTGATGTCACGATTAAAATTGAATTGTTCAAATGAATGAGACTCCTGCTCGTCATCGACATCTCTAACTGGAAGCCTCGCCTCAGCCCTGCAATTCGTCTTGCGGTGTCGAATATATGATTCGATGCCAACTATTGTCTCCTTGCATTTAATACAAAGATGCGTATCATCCAGGTCTTCGCTCAACATTTTGGCCTCAATTCACGAATGTTAGTTCAAGCTTAATGAATCATCTGAAACTTCAATGAAATAAATAATTGTTAATATTGTATAAACTTAAGTCTTTTATCATATAAATTGTGTTTTAGTTTTAGTAGACCTCCCATTTCTCTTAGGTACTCGTATAGTCGTAAATACAAAAAAATAATAAATTATGACTGTTACAAAACATAAAGCTGAGGATACAAAATCACTTCTTTATATTATGCCAGCAGGCATTTGTAGCATGTGTGTGTATGTGTGTGAATATGAGTGGTGCGGTTCGCTTTTATTGGAATGGTGATTTATCAAAATACTCGCATGAATTTATTCCAACAATTAGACACAACTTTGGCCATTCATCAAACGGCAGGGATTTTAGTTTTTGGTCAAATTGTCTATGTACACTCATGCCATCATACACACGATCACATCTCTTAACATATAAACATGTATATAACTATATCATATTTCGCTGTGAAATATATGAGGGAGTACTCATCCTCATCATTGTATGTTAAGTTTAAGTACGGAAAAACAGTGGTTATCGAAAGCATTTAAACGTTTTAAAGAAAATTGTTAATTATTAACAATATATTGAATGCAGCGATAAATGTTTTTTTAATATTTTTTTTATTTTATTTAGACAATTGTTTTGCAAAACAAAAATAATAAAAAAAAAATTAAATGACAATAATAGGAATTAACATTATGTTTCAATTTAACTGACCGACACTGTAAAGGTCTGACTGACTTTTCCTAGCAGCATGTAATTTTACTAACGAAATGCTCATAGACTGTGATTTGAAGGCGCACACATGACCGTCGAGCTCATGTGGATGTGTTGCAAACCCTCAGGGGAATTTCACAGAACGAATAAATCGCATGGAACATTCCACATTCGAGTCTGACGGGGTTCTCTCTCTGGGCACAAATATCATAATTTTAACCAAACAAGATAAACCCTCCTCATCGCATCGGGAAAAAGTAAAGGTGAAAACAGATAATTTATGTAATTGCAAAAGATGTACGCAGCATACTCGCGTAAAGAAGTATTGCCCACATATATTATGCTTGTGATTTCAATAATTTGTTGTGCGACTGATTGATTACGATGCTGGTGGATTAGTGGCGTAACAATGATCGATGAAAAGAATCGCAACGAAAACAACGTCCTCGTGGATCACATGTCTCAGGATATTGTTATTAATTGATGAGTCCCGATACGATTTAATTAATCATGGGCGTTTGTTGGTCATTCAATTTTCGGGAGACAGAAACTCATTGAGTGATCGACTTTAGCAGGTGCACTTAGTTCGTGTGACTATAGGTAAAAGAATAAATTGGGTTTTAAAATGCCATTCATGAACTTTTGTTGTTGAGGAATAATCGATTTTAGTAAATTTCTCAAAACATCTAATTTAAAATCAACCCCTTTTGTCAAACAATTGGTATATAAGAACAACGGAACAGCTGAAAAGCCATAAAAACGGAATAGGAAGCGTATACCTTTTAATTGGACACTGAAATTCCACTATAGGCACTTCTAAGATGATCGCACTCACACATCCAGGTGAACAAACCAACAAATGAAATTTGCATTTTTCTCATTACAACGCGATGTGGCAACAAAGAAACATTAAGCGGAATCACATCAAATCGAGTCAGGTGGATGGCAGAGTACACTGACGAGAGGGCGAGATGGAGCTGCAAGTGGCCCCGTGAAATAATACCACCAAGCGCAAATTGATAAATAAATAAACACAGTGGAAATAAGGACAAGAAATATAATAATAATAAATTCTTTTTGCTGCCTGCCTGCCGCATATACATAAATATTTTTGAAAGCCGCCCCACCCCACCCACTATGGCTGGCGGATGAAACTGAACCCTCATGCCTTTGCAGCACCCCAGCCCCCCATGGGCCACATCCACACACAGAAATCATTTTGGCTGTACACAATTCGGGAAAACTTAAAAATCAATACAAGTGACTCTATCAGCCGAGCAAGGAGAATGTCCAATTAAAATCTTCCTGATACTGAAGACTGACGCTCTCTTTCGTTCTTATTATTCCATATTTGCTGTGTGGGTTTTTATCATTCATTTATCCCTCTCACGTCTTTGTTCTCGTTATGCATATACGCCTCTATATATAGTGTATGTTAGCTATACATGATGTGATATTGGCTTCCATCTATATGGTGTTGTTGTTTGCATAGTCCTGCACGTCCTCATCGCTGTTGCCGTCATCCTCGTATCGCATCAAACGGAGATCTACTGAGTGCACGATGTGGCCTTCTTCCTTTGCCGTCTCATCATGCAAGGCGGCACACAGAAACGGGACGATGACGAACCAAAACTATAGCTGAGAGACATAGCATGTCGAAGGAAAAACTCGCAGAACCGAAGCAGCAGCAAGGGAATGATGAAGCGCCTCAGCCAAGGCATCAGAGCAAGCATAAAAGCGGGAAAAATGAGGCAGTGGCTGATACCCAACCCACAGCCCTGTGATGGATACGCCATCCCAATGGCCTCCTATACATTCATTCTGTGCGCTGGGTTGTATACGTGGATACATAGTCATTGCCATTGTGCGCTCGTTTCTCTCGTCCTCGTTACAATAAATCAAGCATAAGCTTTCTGAAAACGTCTTCTCGCTTGACACGTTATGTCTAATCGATGGCGGATGCGCTAGATGTGCTGGCGACGTACGCCATTACGCACCTTAACGGTTATCTCTTGACACAATACAAACGCGCACATAATATTTGCGCCAGGATGGATAGATTGAAAGTGTATGTACACGAGCACGGTACTGGCTGCACATACAGACACATTGGCACAGGGACGATGCGCTATGTACGCGATCCTTGGAGTGATTCCGCAATGAACGGGGGGATGATACAGCGAGCAGGAGCACAACTACATGCAGATAGTCGTCAGTGTCGTCGTTCTCGTCGACGACGTGTACACAAATGAGGCGAAGATGCAAAAACCGAGTACACAACTAGGAATCGTCAGCGTCACAATGCCAAACCTCCACGACCTCCAGCCCCAGTCCGTCCGCCCATCTTAACAAACATCCCGTTTCCCATCACACATTCAGCTGCACGACGTTTTTGCCACCCTTTCGTCTTGTATGTTTCAAAATTTATATTCCACAGTGTTATTATATCGTTTTTCATTTTTCCTCCGCATTTCACATAAGCATCTTCCTTTGGCGCCCTTTACGCCCATTGCTTATTTTGATCCTTTTGCCTCGTGTTCACGTTTTTGTGCTGGGATTCAGCTCTTTTTTGATTTCGCACATTTAAGTCTGAAGTTCAGCATTTATGTGCGAGGGGAGGGCGCTGCTGTTGCTCAACAAACTCCAAAAAGAGCGCCTTATTTGCCTATACAACCCTTCCACCCTCGCATCATTCCCAAAATGTAAATCTACATCAACCATTTCTCCTCTCCACCATGTGCGCCGCTTTTAATTTTATTTATTTTTATTTATTTCCTCACCTCCACCCCGAGCAGCTGTATGGAAGTTGCTTCTGGCGCTACATCCAAATCCTGTCAGCTACCCGTCTCTTGTCTTTCTCATCTGGCACGTTTTTCTATGTGCAATTGTACACACTCACACACACACACACACACACACACACGTACAAATATACGAGTGTTCGTCGCGTCTTTGCTTCTTTTCACGTCAACCCCGAGTCCCAACACCAACCTAGCAAGCCATGCCACCACCATCCCCCACCCACAGCCCATCCTATATCTACAACAGCTCATGAGTCGCGCACCACTCCGCACCGGGTTTATAGTGTTCCTCTCCAAAGTTCGCCCTGTTTGAATAAATATATTTGCACTTTTCCGAGCCAATTCCATCTTTGTTTTATTCCATTCGTTTTGTACGTTTTCCCTTAAATTTTCCACCATGCCCTAGCACTTGCTGCGCGCTCTGCATACATATAGCACCATCATGGCAGCTATATGACGGCGTGTACATTGTACAATTGTACATATCTGTTGTAGTCTACCGTAGATGTATTATAACTCCCCATTCCGATCCCGAAGGAAATGGTAAGTGCCTCGTCTCTTGTTCTTTATTTATCTGTATTTGTTTTTATGATTATTAAAATTGTCTTTGCCTTCTATTTATATTCGAAAAGAGGCGAACACAATGCTTGGGTGGTGGAAATGAACGGCAAAAACAGTGTGTTTCGTGTAATTAGAACGGCGACAATTTCCTTTTAGCGCAATTCCTTATGCGCTCACTAAGGGCGGCAATATGGATTACACAAACTGTATGTACACACATTATTTGCGACACACTCAAACGGCAGGCGCGTAATGCAGCCATTCCAGGGAATCCATTTATGTTAATTATGGATAAGCCATATCAATTATATGACATTAAAAAAATTAAAAATTTCCAAAATTGGGACTCATTAGAATTACGTTTAAGTTTGCGTTGTCTTTTCTAAGTGGTTTTATGAATTCTTTCATATAATAATTAAAATTCTTAATTTTCGTTAAATACTTTAATTTGTGACGAATAACACGCGACGCCACAAACGCATCGTTAAACTGCTTAAAGTGAGAAACCTTTCTTGAAGTGAGATGCAGCCATCAAAATACTAAGAGCCACATAACAAGATTGAAGCAACAGCAAAAGTGGTGAGATTCCTTTACGATGATCGGCGTTAAACTCCCCGCAATAATAGTTGTTGCCGACGCTTTTTTATGGTCGTTTTTCTTTTTTTGTGTGTTTTGCGCTATGGCATGGCGCTCTTGTTATCCATCCACATGCTGGTGTAACGAAGCTCCACACATCGCCGCACCGCACCGGGTCGATTGTGTGTTCCTCTTTGCGTTATCGCTGACTTTTATATATCACTTAACCGCTAGTGAAAATGCAATAAAACCAATTTTATGCCGATAGACTTTACAACCAGATTGATACGTCGTAAATGTCAAAAATTATTTGAGAGTCTCGTTTTTTATTTGCTTTTTCCAAGTTTTATGGGCTCGCGCGCACCGGCATGCATCCACTCCAATTATATGATCCACAGCTGAGATTATGGTGCGTTGGGGTCCTATTTATGCTACACATGTAGCATACACTTTAACGATAAATATTCACATTTTGTGACGAGTGTTAGATGTGATTGAGCCAATTTTTCCTCCTTTTGTTTATACAATTTAGTACAGAAAGAAAGTCAACGACATATTTTATTAACTTCAACCCTTTTAAATTATATAAAAAAAAATCTTGCTTTATTACAGTTGGCTTAATCTTTAGGACCTTCTCAAAGACGCTGTCGGACTTTCTATATAATTTCTATATAAATGATCAAGAAATGAACGAAGGCCATAAATGTGACACCTCGAGACTTTAGGAGACAATTTCCTATCACAATCATCTTACCGCGTGTAATATGTGGTCACAAGACAGAATCGCCGTTTCTTTATTTCCTTTTTGTACGTGTTTAGTTGGTGTGGTGTTTCCTTTGTGATCTACTTTACGACGTCCTTTTTACGCCAAACACACACCAAATGATGACTTGACGTATACGAGCGCCGTTCACTTTTCTTGCTGGTGTAAGATTGGTGAGGCATTTTTATGGCGCCCAAATTTATATCATTTTCACCCCGCGCTTTGTGCTTTTCCAGCTTGGGGAGAGTACACAACTTCTTATACATATATACATATATGAGACTACAGTAACCGAGAGTATGTATGGATCGATCTCGGCGGTATCTACCCTCGGTTTTTTATGGATTTACTTTATGGATGCCAATCTTCTCAAGTTCTCTTTACTCGGCAGGAACATTTCTTGGCTGATTGAATTAATTAATCAATATGCCATACGGAAACGACGCGACGCGCCGCGTTGGCCAGTGCTGTTAAAAAAAGCGCGCGCTGTATTCGTGACTCGCGTCTGCTGTGTGCGTGTTTAGTGTGTCTTCGCTGATGAAAGAAACTGCCAAAATCGCCATCTTTATGAGCATCATCATTTTTTATAAGTTTCAGGGGATTGGATTTATTCAACAATTCACATATTTTAAGGTGTATATACCTTTTTTTGGTGGCGCGTTTATCAGATGTTTTTATTATGGCAAATTTTAATTTATTTCGAATGGCTTCTTGATGTGCGCGACCTCAAAACAAAAAAAAAAAAGAAGACAAAAACATGTCGAACCGATCAATATGTTGTCGCATTTAGAAAAGACGTCATGAAGAGTACGGCCAGAGGCAGGCCGGAGCAGCTCCTCATCATTGATTAGCGAATTTCAAAATGTCATTCGACATTAATACGCGAGTGGCATTTCGGCCATTTGCCTCTGTTGTTGGCTTGCTTGTTTTCTCAAATTTTAATTAACCATAATTTATGAAAATCTGTTTTTAAAACAACAATTTATTGCATTACAGAGAGGAAATGAACAGACGAGGCAATATAAAATGTATATTAAATATTTATATGGCGAATTGGTATATACTTATGGTTATATGAAGAAGGCTCTCTGTTAAGCGAATGAAGCAACAAGATTGCGAATAAGATGAATAATATCAACTGTTCGATAATGTGTGGATGATGTACGACGGAGAAAGAAGACGGAGGCGGACACTGCCAGGCCAACAAATGCACAGAAGGTGGTAAAGTGGTATAAACCTGACTGCATCCGATCGCGGAATAATATGTGTAATATTGGACGAATAAGCAAATCAACGAAAACGTAGCCATTATGTTTATGGCTGCGGCTTCTAAATACTCAATTACTTATAGTTGCTGCGCTTACGATCCCATAATATATTACTTGCATGTAGCATAGTGTTTGTTTTATTAATATTTTTTTGTCCGTTTTGATGTGTTTTTCTCGTTTCACTTGAGTTCGCTGCATTCTTTTAACCGCGTGTAACACCAAACGCCAAACATCGCATTTTATGCTCGCTTTTTCGTACATAGTTTTGTATAAAGGCTACTCCTCCGCTGCAGCGCGCGTCTGCGGCTGGCAAGAGCATTATATCTAAATTCACATCTTAATACTAACGTTTATGACTTGTAAGGAACTATTAAGTGTCTGCGCTGTATTTATACTGTATCGTGTTAGAGGATCGGTAAGGGTGAGCGGACCGGAGAACTATAAGGCAAAAACTAAATAAACACACACGAAAGTGGGCGAGTGGCAATAAAAAAGTGTTTACGATTTTTTAATTCACTGAGGAAGTATCGAATGAATGGCGAGAGGGAGTGAGTGATGTGGAAAAGTCGAAATTTCACTACACCTAACGATTAAGATGTTTATAGATATATACGTACGGAAATAAAAGTATCTTTTATTGCCGAAAAGACGTAATTTTTGATTGGTTGTTACTTAACACTCCATCAGAAATTCCGGCAAAGGGTCTTAAATATTGATTTCAAATTATAAATTCATTGATTTTGAATGTCTTGTGTGGATGTATCAATTGCCTGGTGTCTTAAAACAAGCCAATTACTTGAATATTTTTATATTTTTACGTCTTACTTTGATTCAGAGACGCAAACCCTACAGTAAATGTATAACAGTTGAATGGCCACGCATTATTCCAATAAGACAAGAGATATTTATAATTGAAACATTTACTTCTCTGCGCTGTCAATGGCTGTAGCTTTGTGTCGCTGGATCCTGGATGCACCCGTTAAATAAATTATGTTCATAACATCGCAGTTTATTGACTGCGTATTTCAACTTGAATATTAACTTCCATATATTTACTCAGCATGTCCCAATCATCTCCATCATTCAGTTTTATGTCCGAGCGCCTGGCTTCATTCACATCTCTACTTTATGATAATTGACATTGAAAAATTCTGCCTTCCCACAGATTTATGCATTTATATGTGCATATGCGATTATACACATATGAGAGCCTTATCTATTAATTCGTCAATTATTCTTGCCGTTTTTATGAGCACGGCAAATATATTTTATTTAATATCGTCAACTTAAAAGTATGGAAATAAAACATTTATACCGAATCGCAAATATGCAAATAAAGTAAACGCAAAACGGACAACAAATAAATGTTTATTATATGAAACTGAAATGCACTCCAGTGAATCGGCGGCGTACGGCTAAAAAGCGTGATGATGCATTCAGCAAACCGGTGCAGCAGTCTTTTTCAGCTCTCATCTCTCATACGCGTATATGCGCAAATCTACCTCCATATGCAGTTATTGGCAATCGTTTTGTCATTGACCTAAGACGTTGAATTCTGCAGCGACAAGAGCAAGCGCTCGGATTGACTCTTGTCAATAATTAATCGCAAATTCATATTCAGACAGAACATAAAAATCAACATCTTTATATGCGCACAGTTTTTATTTGCAATTAATTCCATTCGTTACTTTAGCAGTTAAATAAGTGCAAAGCGATTGCACACATCTACTCATTACTTTTATAGAATTTCCGTAGATATTGAGAAATATCAATCAAATGGTTCAACGCTAATTACACTCGTTCTACATTTAGAAAGAAAAGCGAAATGATTTTAATGATGTAGGTTTTTTTTTGTTTAACCAAAGCGGACGTTTTTATTTGTCTGATCAAACGAATCAGAGATATTTGTATTTGCTTTGATGGTGCACTTATTTATTTATCTTAAGGATTCCCGATATACGCTTTAACTTTTATTCCATAAGCATCCGGCTATTCGGCTGTAAAGTTAAGTTTTGTACTCAAAACAGAAGGAAGAGCAAATTTTTTTATTAGAGGATATTTCTATTCGTAGCCAGAGTTTTGAAATGGAGATGGCGCCACTTGATCAGTTTTGAAATTGAACCGTTTTCATGTGATTTTTAAATAAAAAATTAAAATGAAGCATTTTTCTTAAACAATATTTACAAATGTCGATAATTCTTTCTTCTTACGAATTTTTGAAATATTTATGCTGAACCGAAAACAATTAAGGTTCGATTTTAAACACATTTTTTGAACATATCGAAAGATAGTTTTCAAACAAATTAGTTTTTGCATATTATTAAAATTTTAGTTAAATATTAATTGGAAAACTACTATGCAAGACCATCAAGTCGCAACCGCAATTGCACAACCTGCAATAACTTTCATGTTAGCATAAACATGTGAACAAAAGTCCCACAGAAACACTCCAACTACTCAATACCCTTATCCTTATACGACCATCCCCTAATCAATTACTTTTTCGTATAAAACTGCGAAAGCGTATACATATGGGTACAGCCAAAAGAATAGTTACTGGAGAGTAGAGAAACGTCTCGTATACGTACACAGAAATAAAATGCGAATGAAAACAGACGAACATTTCATGGCGATGTCAAAAGAAAACTTGAAGAACTAAAACATTTCTGAAATGAGACATATCCATTTCTAAGACAGTTGATGGAAGCCATGTTTCTTTTCCACCACAAAACGTAAAAGATGAAAGGCGAGCTGCTATATCGCAGGGGCGATAACCGTGTGCATGTGTACGTGATGCGAACGCCGCTCTTTGGGCAACGCGTTGAAATCGAGTGCCGTCATATTATATACGTATAGGATATATAGCCGTGAATTTTGCACAGCGAATGACGAGAGGGACGCTTCAAACGACGAGGAATTAAACGACGTCGGCAAACAGTTGAAAAGGATATTTCTTATATTATATATTTGATTGTGTTTGTCTGCCGAATATACTTTCCATCCGTCCGTTAATCTTATTCGCTGTCTCGTTTCATCCCCCGCATGCGACTGACACCGCGCAATCATTTCTATATGTTTTTGTACAATGTGACTGAAGGGGTGGTGCGGGCGTTGAAGGATCGGCTCCGTCTCTGTGCAACATCCACGTTCCACTTACACAACTATGCCACTCACATTTATGTATTGTATGAAAAGGGTGGGTTGATCGTCACTGCAAATGGTTGCGGCTTTCCACGGCGTATGGACTGTGGTGGATGGTATTCATCACTTTTATGATTTTTCCAACATTTTCCTCTTGTCATTAGGAGTACATGTGACTACACACACACACACATATTGACAATATTGCAAGTTGGAGAAAATAGAACTATAATTTTTGTGATAAGCCACACATAGCAGCGCAACGTTCACGAAAGGACAGCGCTCGGCACCAAAGTGGCCAAAGCGCGAGTGTGTGAGAGACAAGAGAATGCGAAATGGGTGGTAGCGGCGCGTCGCGACGCGGCAGGGTGGGATTTCCGATGAAGCAGTGGTGCTCATAATTTTTGCTCCATTTTTGTGTGTTTCCTTTATTTTATTATTTATTTTAGCTGCACTATATATTTTCTGAGTTGACAAAAGTGCTCACACCCGGCACTTGTGTACTGTGCAAATGCACATCGCCTGGCCGACACAGACAACCGCTCAGAAAAGGATCTGGCACGACAGGCGAGAGTAAAAATCGTATTGCATCGTATGTATAGAGTAAAGTGAACTGAAAGTACAACAAATCAGAGGACAAAAAAGGAATAATAATACACGTCTATATGATAGAAGCAAAGGATATGGCTATGTGTGGCACGACAAAGTGAAAATTCGCCTTGTTCTCCTTTTTGTGGGCGCCTTTCTTTTTCCCACCAAGGCACTTAGTTTTCTCTCGTTCTCGCTCACTCTCTTTCCTTTTTGACAGATTTATTACGTTCGGCCTGTCTCAAGTTTGAATTATATCCTTGAAATAGACGAAATATTCCACATTTACCCCCTGAGAACTTTCCTTCAAACGCACACAAAAAACGACGTCGACAATGAAAGACCAAGAAGAGTAATAGGCAAAATGCTGTGCTGGTGATATTCCTACGTCAAAGCATTAAAAACAAAACCATCCATATAACAAAAGAGCTTGTGTTTCATCACATCTTACTGATGGCTGTTACAATTAAATATATTCTGAAGATCGGCCATTAGGGTTGTACAAATGTACTTTGTTTACAATTCACAATGTTTGGGGGGTTGTGGAATATTTTTGATCAAAATTGACGGTAGCTGGCAAAGAACAAAACGATTTTCGAGGCATATGAACTAACGGATGTACAAAATAAATGAATAAAATTATGGCACTAATTAGGGCAACCTCGACTTTCCTTCAAACACAATCAAAAAACGACGCCAACAATGGAAGACCAAGAAAATTTTGGGTAAATTGTTAACAGATCCGATGGTAGTTTCTTACATATGGATAATGTGTATGCGCTTGCGGTTGATATTTTACGACCCTTTGTCACATTTTAAGGGGTTGAAACACTTTAATGCAACATGCTGATGTACGAGAATCGTAGATTGATTTTGAAGTTTCAACCCTTTGCACGACTTGGTTACTTTAAGTGAATACTGTAGAGGATTTAAGATAAACCCCTTATAGAATGTGTGTAGAATATTTTATCAAAATATTCTTATTTGAAAAAAAAACATTTTATTAATTATCGTTTGTGAAAAAATATCTTTTAGAAACCGCGTGATGCCACAAAGTACGCAAACGTTTCATCCCCCGCTCACATTCTCCCAGAAATATTCAATTATCTCAATAAATTCTTAGCGCGAAACCCCCGAAAATGACTAAATCGTATACGTCATTTCTGTCGTTATATTGTGAAACGCGCGATATGTGCATGTTGCTATAATTATAATTGTATACGACAACGACGGGTATATCTACGATGTAGTGCCGTGGCAGCAGCCAAACGACATCGCGCCGTGCGGGGTAAAAGATGGGCGACATTTTATCCTAAAACAAACCATTAATTATAACAATAAACGAGCGATGCTGTTAATGGCCGATAAATAATAAATATACCAGTGGAAATTATTATAACACGAATATACACATTCGCATATCTGTACACCGCGCCGATGTGCGGTATATATGCACATGTGGTATACGCCGGTGTTGGGCCCACCCTGCGTGGCCCACACCCTCGCATTAGTCCGTGCCATCTTCCTCCTAATTTCCAGCGATTTCGGGCTGCATGTATTCTATAATGAATGGTACGTGTATATTTGTGTACTTACTATATAATATCATACGTAGCATAAATATAGTACACGGAACGAAACATTATTTTGTGTACGGATCGTATATTGCTGCACGGTCGTCGGTCGGCGTAAGTAGTATATGAATCTCCCACTTTGGATATGCGGCGACTATAACAAATGTGCACACAGCGAGCGCTTGGCGTGTCTGCCGGGACAATAGGCCACCCACAAGCCATACCGATCCTTATACCTGCCGCTCTTAAAAAATATCCCGTTGCAAATATTTATAACGGTCGGTGCGGGTGGGAGGAGGGGGTGGGGGTGTGTGTGTGTGGTTTTTGTGTAGTTTTCGCGAGGAAAGCGCACGCCAATTTTGTTTTATTCGCATTCAACTGCACCTTTTGATTTTACACGGTGCACCAGTCCCGTGTGTGACGATTTTGGGTGTTGCAACAACTATGGGCACCGCGCCGTTTCCCGCTGGACCATTTTATGCAGCCTTTTATTCAATTTTAACTGTTTTCCAGTGAGTTACAACTTTGTTTGCGCTCTTGGTGGACCTATTATTGATGATGCACGTTAACTTTAACCATTTATCAACAATAGTTATTGTGCATTGCTAAGTGTTTCAATATTTGTGATTTTTTCTAAATAATCTTACTTGAATAGTTCTTGATTTAAACAGTTCAATATCAAAACATACTTTGAAAACAATACAATAAATTAAGCTGTATGTCATGTGTTATTCTTGGAAAAAATGTTAATAACCTGATATATTCCAAGAGTCTTTAATATGCGATGCTATAAATTACATATGGTCTGGACTTTTCATTTGGTCCTATAATTCATATTATATGCACAAAATAAACAACAGGTAAAATAAAAATATACATAAATGGAGTCTGCATCAAAGCAATGTGTCCAAAACCAACAAATTGTCCAGACACTGCAATTCAAAAGAAGCAATAAAATTGAACGTTTGATTTGCTGTCAAGACAGTTCGCTGCTCCGTATATCATTAAGCTTCCAATATTCGTTATATTTATAAGTATTTGTCATCATTTAATTTGAATATTCATTATGTGCGTGTTCTTTCCACACAACAGCGACATTCGGCGAAAAAGCGCACAGAAAAAATGTGATCGCGGAATGAGAGAGAAAAAATCCAAGCATTTTGTTAAAATATTTAATCTCCATCATTTTTCTTGTATTTTATTGCCTACTTTTTTGATTTGGAAAATATTTATGAATAATTATATTCATAATTAACGCCATTCAAAGTTGTCATTGAGATGTGGTTGGTTGGCTTTAGTTTTTCATTAAGATGTATTATGTTGAAGTTGAACAATTATATTTGGGAATGCGATTTCAGTCCAAATTACAGTTTGTCTTCCCCATTGAATAAGCAAAGGTACATCAAATTGCGGAGGGAATGCAATAAGTAAGCGTAAGTGTCAAGAGCAATATGGGCGAACATCCACGTGAGTCTGTGTCTGTGACCGACCAGAGAGATTGAAGAGGACAAGAAGATGATTGCAAAACTACAAAAATCCATTAATTAGCATAAAATTCAAATAAATTAAATTGATGTATGGCGATAAAGTCCGCGCACGGATTTCGGCTGATTAGCCATCAGCCATATGCCTTTGTGCGCGACTAGCGTAATATAGCAATGTCGCGGTTATTTCTCCAGGGTGTCTGCGAGGCAAAGGCCGCCTGTACTTTCGCGCATCCGCTGTATTTTTTATTGTATTTATTTACTTGTTTGCGCCTTTCATTTCACTTTGCATCGATTCATTTTCGATATATACTTCGCAGCAGAAAACGATTTATTTAGTTCTTCAGGTATACAGGTTTCGTTCTTTTAAGTTTTATTTACCAAACGAGTCCAAACGGATTGATAAAATGGGTCTCTATATAAACTAATTCGCCTAAAAATTGTCCCATAATTTACCGAATATCTTTAAAAATCCTAGGCGACTTAAGAATACTGCTTTTTTTTAGAATAATGATTTATGATTTTATCTTTTTGTGACCGCTGCTATTAGTAAGGTAATATGCATTGATGGGAAAAAACATCTCCATTGACCATTGAAAAAAGAAAGGAAGCAAAATCAAATAACCTTCAAAATGAAGGCCTCCCTAAGAGCTACAAGGAAGACAGTGTCCAACTCACAATTGTTATGTAACTTTCATAATTTGTGCATTAGTATTGAGACACGGCAAGAGTATATGAATAAAGGTACACGTTGCCAGGAGTGAGGACCAAGATGGTTCCGACAAATAAACACATAAACACACAAATACACTCAAAAAAAACATCCCCATTGAAAGAAAGCAGCTCAACGTCATTGAAGCAGAAAATATGAAAGTTGGGTGATTTATGTCGTCATGCTAGTAAAAAGGAATGTTTCGGCAGAGAGAACGAAATATTTTTTTCTCTATATGAATTTAGTTGAAAATACAAATTTCAATAGAATTTCATCCCTTCATGCTGTACTAATCGGTAATGGCGTACACTTTTTTCGAAATATGAAATGTCAATTCGATTCGCGTCAGTTTTTAATGCACACCACCGTTCATAAGTGAATGTGAATGTACACATTTAAAAATTTGGAAAAATATGTATTATAGGGGGGTAGTTGAAATATTTTATCAACAAAAAAAATTAATTTGAATTCGAATGAATCATGTTTTTAAATTTAATTTTACTTTTCCAAACTGCATCTGCAAACTTTACAGAAATCATGTGTAACATGAAACCTAATTTGATTAAATATACAACAACCAAAAATTCCATTTCAGTAAATACAAGTTTTGCCAACCGTCCTACAACTGTTATACAAGTCCCGATAAAGAAATTGATGATTAGAAAAATTAAAACACTTCGAAGTTATGGAACAAAATAGGTGCGCTAACTGTCCGTCATTTTGTTTTGACGATTTTATTAACGAGATAATTATTGCAAGGGAAAAAGCAATATGAGACAACAGAAAAAAGTTCCTGAAAGGACGAACCAACCTAAAACACGTATCAACAATTCCACCACATAAAAGATAATAGACGAATGCTGGAAGAGCCAACGACAACGACTTCATCGACGTTGAAAGAAGCGCATGACAGCCGAGTGCCAGATACATCCATAGGGTATAGACTCGTACGAGACAGAGTAGCGTGTCATTTGAAAATCTAAGTGGGAGCGTGAGAATATCTGCTGAATACACGCGTCGGGCCGCGAGCTGATTGTACATACACGAGTGGCATATACCAACTATAGGGAAAAGAAAGTACAACGAGAAAGATGCATGCGCGTTTCAGACCTAAATTCTATTCATATACAGAATTTATGAATATACATGACTGAATTGAAATGCCAACAACAATCGAATTCTCCCGCATCTTGAGGCATGGAAAAATGTGCGTCCATGAACATTTGACATCACCACTGGCAACTGGGCCATGTCTGCACTGCAAGTTCCACCATAAGCCCAATGCACAAATGCAGTTCGGACAATTACACAATCAATTTAAAACAGATTCACATTTAAGTGACACATGAAGTGAAGCTGCGTGCGCATGGACGAACGTTAGACTTGTGTAATCCTCATTAGAAATTTCACTAAACACCGAAAAACCAAACAGCGACCAATTGAATATCGGAAATGAGCAGAACTAGGATCCAAACAAATTGGTGAAAAATTAACAACATTTAACAAACCGTAGACTTGCAGAAAACGTAAGCAAAACGGTTTTGGAAGGAGCTGCCGGCATAAGAAGCAAATCACCGTGCATAATTGTTGTTGTCCCGCAAAAGTTAAAAAAGCATGTGGTGTAGTCAGAGAAATAATATATTGAAATCCATTTCAAAGCATTTGGAGCTTCGCTCCTCCTACAAGGGCGGGAATTTGCGCGAGCGCAATTCTGGCTGACGTATGCTCCGCTTGTGTATAACATCGTATCAACTGCCCGGCTCCTATACATGAGGAGCACACGTCTATCTCGCTTTTATCGATGTCATGTCAGGCGCTGTTGGCCACTCGCTTCTTGCAATTGCCAGCTCTTTTCAACTTGCAACATGAATATAAAACACCAACAAAAATGAATGATTGATTGACGAACAAGGCATAATGCTCTGTGCTGCATGTGTGCCGCCAATGTACAGATCCGTGCACACTTGTCCGCATTCATCAAGCAATTTGCGAGTGTGTGCGAGGCGACACATGGAAAAGGGGAAATCGACACCAACACAACCAGCGCGATGTTGCGCGCGACCGTGACTGCTGTCAACAAAATTGCGCTCAAAACAATTCAAAAAGTAGGGTTATGTCGATTGTTGGGCACATCAACATTATTTGCTAGCGAATGCAAATATTTAATTCATCCAATTTAACCAAAAATACAGCACAAACCAGCGGCAATAGCTGCCAATCAACTGTAATGGGCTGGTCAAATAAAACAAACGTTTTTGAACGAATTACCGGCATTTTCACTGTGCAACTGTCAAACTGATGGAACTTTTCACTTTTTCAAATCGCAACCGCCACCAATTGTCTTACCTTCATTTGTGTCCACGCCAAAAACATTTATTCATCGATTTTATTAGTCACCCACACTTTGAATGGCTTTAAACAATATTAATTAAATCTTTAAAATCTTACATTCCCACAATTTTAGCAAAACAATCCAACACAGTAGTTCAACAGCTTCACCACTCACTAACACCAATGCACTGCGTATGCGCACAACGTGCACACATGACACAATATCGCATGCATTTAGATCACGTTTGCTTGTGTTGATTGAATGAAAAGTGGACGCGACAGCTGTCAATGCGGGAATATGTTCTTCTCATTCTGGCGTGCACTGAAATTGTGTAATATGTGTTTAATGTTTATATTATTTTTTCCCTTTTTTTGATGTGCATTTGTGTGCATCCAGCTAGTTGCTGCGGATGTGTGTGCAGAAAGTATTGCATGTACATATGAGGTACATCGAAGTTCAAATAAAATCAGCAATAAGCAAAAGGGCGCGTATGGGATGTAATGTGTGTGCTTTGGGTACAGCAATATGTAAAAAATGCACCCTGATTGTTGCCGAACCGTGGTGAAGAGGACGGAAAATGGCTAACTCCACCCCACCTATCTGTCAATTTGCTGACATTTCAGAAATGACATTTTACAGACTGGCAAATCGTACCGTTGCTATCCGCTATCGATGCGGGCCGGTTCGTGGGGAGTGAGTGTGCGCGGTTTGATGCATTTTACTGAAATCATTTTATTCATCTGATTGCCTATTTTTGATTGATGGCCGACATTTTTGTTGAGCCCAAAAAAATTAAAATAAATCGCAAGCTTTTGATAATTTATTGTAAAATTAAAATATTACTGATTACAAAAAATTAACGACACAAATTAAGTAACATAAAAACATTTGATGTAACCAACCTACACTAACAAACTGCACACGTGATGAATGTTGTGTTAACCGTGGCTCGCGTGGCAACCAAATCAAATTAAAGCTTGCCCATGTATTGTTGTGCCGACTGAGCTTTTACACTTGTATGCTCCGCAGTTGGAGCAAGTGTCAAGCTTTTGCGCATATTTGCACCTCCACAGAACACAACTGCAGAATGCACATCGCCACCAGTTTTGACGATGCCACTGCTGGTACAAACACGTCGCAGATCGCTCGGCACACACCCAGAAACTCATCCACACGCACTCACAGCTCACCAGTCACCACTCAACACTGCCTCAGGAACGACAGTGCCGCATGGCGCATACACGCCACACATGCAGCCAGGCCAATACCGCGTTTCAGCCGCCATACGACAAAGCTTCAGCGGCGAACACCAACTCACTCACGCACACACACACACACACAATCACACAGCCACGCGAAAGCTCCAACTTGTATTTTGACTCGAGTCCGTTTTAGTTTAGTCAGTCAGCGTATCTGTAGCTTGGCGCATCGGTTGTTTTTTGAGATTGTTTTGTGTACATTTCGATTTTGTGTATTTTCTTGTGTGTCATGTACCCCGGGGGTGGTAGCATCTCTAATTATATACCGCTGTTATCACTCAGCCAGTAATTACCGTCGATTTGATGCGTTGTGTGTTTATATGTGCTACGTGTTGGCCAAGGACACATATGGCAGCCATATATACTGACGGACGCACAATCCGCACTGCCGTTCAATGATCGCCGAGCCAAGTTCATCCAGATGATCCCCGAGTGCGATACACGACAGAAGAACGCGCGCGCGTGTTTTACGGGTTTTTATTGTTGTTAAATATGGACAAACTGTTAAATATTGCTAAATATCCTTAGGTGAGATAATGAGCGACGCAACTCGCGGCTGTGTACAATTAATATATGCGTAATATATGTGTGGATTACTTTTATTTTTAAGTAGGATTGCGCAATGTTTGAGCTGCAAATGCGTAAAATTCTCTTCTACTTATGTAGCCATTTTGATTTGGCCTGTCACTTTGCATCAATCAATCACCCTCCATTTGCTTTTGTATGGCATTTGGGTATATACAGCGAATTTCAACCCTCTGCAGTCGGCAGCATGTAAACGCCACATGTTTTGCACCCTCCCCCAATGTACAAATGTATAGGCACTTGCACACGCATGAGAATCTTACAGAAAACCTGTGAATGTGTATAGCCTAGAATACATTTATGAAGGAGCAAAAAACTTTCAACAAAGCAAGTTTTTTCTAACTTCTAACGTGTTTTCCGATTTGAATTTAAATAGCCCAAACTCGTTCGTGGTTTCGTTATCGTCACGCGCGTGAGCGTCGTTCGAATGCTCACCGTCCTTATACTGTTATACACGCAGTCCTCGAGTGGATGTGCGTGTGTGTGTGTGATATGACTTTTCACAGTCTACACTCTACACATGTGGAATGAGCTTTTGCCTACCGTATTAAAATTGTACAGTGTACAGTAACGTACCATACTAACCACTTGCTGTTGCTTTGCTTCATATATGTGGCTATGTACACATATGTCGTATATACATTCTATATGTACTCATATTACATAAAAATACGCATCCATAATAGATGGCTTACACCATGTGTGTTTCGGCGAATATACCATGCGGCTACGCAGGATGAAAGTAACATAAAAAAAAACACGGCGAAAGAAAAACAAATATAACCTTAAAAATATTTGACAGCTAATGCCTTGAAATATGTATGCACACACATATTATGCCTATATGCACATAACACCAATGTATATGCGCTTATTAAGCATTTGAAGGCACAGGTGCAATCGCTAAGCCTTTATGCTCCGTAATAATCGTAAATACCATCATTGTTATTATTATGTGGGTTTTAAATATGGCAACTAATTAAGTTATAATGATCATAACCGGAGAAAAGGCGTTAATTTCATCGACTTGTTGGAGTAAACAGTGTTGTGCGTGATCAATTTTAATGAAAGTGCATATACTAATTGGGTTTTTTATGTTCTTTTACTTTCAGAATATCTTAGTGTGAAAAAAAACCTAATTGTACATAACTCATTCATAAATTATTTACAAATAGTTGACTTAATCGTGTTGAAAATATCAGATAAATAGCCATTCATCAGTGCCGGTTAAAGCGAATGCAATATACAAATGAAATATGTGATGTGATCTGAAAATAAGATAGAAAATTATCAATTCTACCTATTAAAATACAAGGTATACGAAAATTGTGCAAATGAAATGATTACAATCAAGTGAAAGTATACGAATATATAAAGAAAAGCCTCAAATAAGTTTATTTAAAATTATATTTAGACATAATTGATAAAACGCTTTCTTGGAAGTTGAACAAACTTTTCTTCAATTGGAAATTTTTCATTACAAAACGTGGATTTGATGCTGATTCGACAAAAATCTCTACGTGGAAAGAATTAAGGCGGAAATAAAGGTAAGAAATACATTTTCTTCTAATAAAACAAACTTGTTAATTGTAATTATAAATTAACTTAGTTTCTATATATTTTTGATGCGACATCTTGTGATGATTAAAATGTCTTACGATTTCTTTCCCATTTATTCATTAATTATGACAATCTCCATTTATTCCAAAATATATTTAAAAAAACGTCAAGAAAAAAATTAATCTAACCATTGTCTTTATTCTCATTAGTTATTAATCAGCATACAAAGGTTACAACCCATAAACGAGTTTTAATTTAAATTATCTTCTGGTTCAAATCATCCATCAATCTGTTCAGTTGGCCACAAACTTAACTGCAGGTAGAAGGGGCGTGGCCAAATCTCTTAATAACTTAATTGTACTGAATGATGTAAAAGTATTGATAAAATGTAATTATTTGTTGCTATTTCTTATTTTTCATTTTCTACATCTTGTCAGATTTTATTCCTGTAAATTGTTTTATTAATAAATTAAATTTCTTATAACGACAAAAAAAACATATAGAAATGCCGCAACCACAACAATGCCAGTAAAATCAATTGAACAAAAATTTTAACTCATTTACCATTTACATTTTTTTATAAATAAACAGCCGTTTTTATGTAAAGAACAATATTTAACATATTACATTCACAAAAATTGATTGTGTAATTTTGCATAGCAAGAGACATTTACCACATAAGTATGTTAAATAAAAAGAAACAAACTTTACATTGTTAAAATGATTTTAAATTCGCTTTATAAGAAACATGTCAAATCTTCTTAATCCTGTCTTTATATGCATAAGAATGGATTATAACAAGTTAATAATCTGTGATGCCAATCGCATCGAAGGAAAAATTGAAAGAACAGAAAGAAGCTCTACATAATGTTGTTGACAATGTAATTATGAATATTGCATAGTTATTGAACGTTTCTCAAGTATAATATGGTGGCTGTTCTGCGAGAATGTGCACCACTTTCAGTCTTCAGATGTGCAGCACAGTCGCCGTTTCGCTTCTCTGGAAGTGAATTTTAAATGAAATCATCCCATTGTCAGGCAGTGCGCTACATCACAAAATATGTGTATGACAGCCCCAAGGGGAACATGTTATCAACGGCGCTTTTCTGCACAACAATTTTTAAGAAGTTAACGGCAAAGTCGATTACTTTGACTGAAATTAAGCAAAGTATCGTTTCTTGTGTAATATTTATATTCGATACATGCAAATAGCGCGTTTGATATTTCCCACAAGACTTTGACAATATGCGGCAAATAGCATTTTCTCTGATCTTTTCAATTTTCCCGAATTGTTTTATTATTCATTTTAATTTATTTGTTCTGTTTGAGTATGTTTGGTAGTCCTCTGGCGTTTTATCAATAAAATATTATCGTTAAGCAGAGAATTGTAAATATAAATAAGCAGCTAAATGAGACGGTGGATTGCTGGGGTGGATGACAACAAAACCAAAAGCCATGTACTTGCGGTTTTCATTTATTATTTGTGTCTTTTGTTTCGCTGACTTCAATGTGCGTATGGTGGTCCATCTGGGCACAGCTCCCTTTCAAATGCCACCGTCGCTTTGTCTTCTTGTAATAATGCTAAAATCTTAACCATATTGCTGAAGATTCTTTTGTTGCTTCATGAAGTATTTCGACCACACAAAAGTTATTTCTTAAACAATCATTGATTGACATTGATTGCTCCAATGAATCAATTCGATATTTAAGAAATTTTGAAAGCAATTACGCAAATTGGAAATTGGTTTCCAAAGATTTCATTTAAACATTCACAGAATTCCATAAACAACGTTTTGGTTCTCATTAGTTTTATAAAGACTGAAACGAGAATAGGCGACGCCGACCTTTGCACTAGCTGGCAGCATTAAATTATTTCAAACGGAAATGTTACAGTCAATGGCATAAATAAGTGTATGAATGGCAATAGATTTCCAAATCTACATGCACAACCGCACTGTTAGGCGCAAATCTTGCATAAATCAATCTTAACCTGCGCAACTCAGACATTATTAATTAAATGTTGCGCAACTGTCGACAGCTGAGCTTCAAGTTGCTTTATGGCAAAGTGTAGTAATAAGTAATAACTGTATGTATTTCAGTTCGCAAATGGCATATATAAGTGGCTAATGGATTTTCAAATTGATTCAAACATTCCCTAAGCGCCGCTCGCCGTCATTTGCTGATTGAAAACATTTAACCGAATATAAATTCATAACTAATTGAATTGAATATCTCCGGCGAGCCACACAATTATTGTTTCCACTTCCAACGGAGTCGCGGAGCAGCGCATAAACGCGAGAAAAAAAAACCAACATATTTTCATATTCAAATGCGTCGTACAGTAGCAACCAGAAAGTCAATCTTGAGGTTTTCTGCATAACATGTACCCGTTTACATGAAGGCATTTAATGCGAATTCCCTTCAACAAAAAAAAAAACTCTGCGTGAACATGACACGCGGTTTCCGCTTGTAACAGCTTTGACAAGTTTCACTCACTTCTTGCCACATATCAGTCATGCCGTTATACCTTTGATTATAAACTTCTTGCGGTGTTTTTCATTTTTTATTTTATTTTTTGCAATCATACTCGATTCCGATTCCTTTCATAAATTTGTTATAACTTATAGTTATAACAAATATTTGCATGAACATCTCATGTTTCAGTGCACATATGTAAACCACGAAAACGTGTCTCTTTTAACACTCGCTGTGAAACAACCCGCACAGGCGTACGCGGTACGCACTTCATGCCACCGTTAGCGTGTGTGAGTGTGAACATGATCAGCACTCAGCAGTGGGAAAACAGCAAGACTTTTTATTTTTTTATTGCATTTGAATTGTGGTCAAATATAATGTTTTTTGTTTGTTTTAAAAGTCGTCAGAAATTGCATTTTATTTGTGGCATTGAACTCTTAAAATTTTTAAAAACAAATACATTTGAAATTCTTAGTCGGATGGTGACCCTTCTTCAGATATTCCAATTCTATATGAAGTCAAGCGAAAATTTTGTACATTCCACCATTAATCCATATTTGTTAAGCATCTATTGAACATTATTAACAACAATTAGCTAGATGAAAAGTATGAGGACATTCTATTTAAAATTTGATTTCAATTTTACAGCCAATCAAAAAGATGGTTCTCGATTCATGAGCAAATATTTGCATAAAATGATGTTTAATTAAGATTTGTGCTCTTGCCTGATACTCATTATCGCATGCGGTTATAAGTACTTAATTATTTTTAACGAGCACTTGTGAATTCTTTAACTCATTTACAAACAATTAATTAAAATTGCCGCCAAAGTAACACATACGTAGTGAAATACGCGCCACGTTCAAATTTCGTTTCTTATGTCAACTCAAACATCAAATATTGATTACAATTCCCATGTTGGCGAGGCTCGCCCATAGCTGAATCGCGTCTTCAGCCAAACTATCTGTGCGGCCCGCCGTCTTTTAAACGCCACCATTACACAACTATTACAGCCAACACAATTAAGAAAACAAGCTGTACACCAAAAAAAAAAACTAATTCGAATAACACAAACATAAATTATTGTACAAACTTCTTGTATTGAAATATGCTGTATGTTGAGGCGCTTCAGTGCATAGCGTCAAAAGGAAAGTATGAAAGTATTTATCAACAAAGCCGAGAGTACGGACCACGAAACAGACCAAATGAAAAATGGGGGGATAATGACAACAAGAAAAACGAAAATATATAGAAAAAAATCGACAGATGGCTTCATTCCGTTTCGGTTTTGCTTTGTTTCAGTGCGCTGGTGTGCGGCTCCTCACTTTTCACCATCAGGCAGCCATGTTTTCTTAATTCGTTTGCCCATTCTCTCGCCGCTGCCTCCCAATTAAAATGACAACGCACACACAATAATCATAACAACAGCACAGCATATATTATGTTGTGGCAACAACGACGCCGAACATCTCGCACTGAACTACAATTCGGCAATGATAGGTCGGAGACGGCAGTGAGGCAGCAGAAAATACAATAAGAAAATGGTGATTGAAAATGTATAATAATAATTTGTGACTCTTCTCCTATATGTTTGAAATAGTTGTAAGTTATAAGTTACGAGGAAATACATATATGTTATATAAATACTTACATGCGCGTTTAAAATACCGCGGCCACTTCAAGCTGCCGAGCGCGCTTGGCTCTTTCAGTTTTTGTAATTTGACAGCCTTTTATGTTTTATAGCAGAACCCCAAATTGGACTCACACAAAACGACGATTGGGATGTATTTGCACCTGTTTCTTAACAAGTGGTTGATTTCGTTGTACGAACCTTATCCCTAAGATCTGTCTTTTGTCTGTTAAATGATAAATCTGTTTCAATTTTAATGAATTTTTATAATAATTACCGACTTTTCGTAATATTCCTTAAAAAAAATTCTAATGATTCGCGAAAACATATTTTATTACTCAAGTAGGTAAAACTGGGTAAACCATTGTTAACGTTCTTCATTTCGGTTTGTTTATGTT
>JANSTS010006260.1:4579-20426 GCA_026546915.1 Sylvicola fuscatus | reverse complement strand
CTGGTGAAAATGTCTACACGACAATATTATACGATTTGCTGTTTGTATTGGTTCATATAAAAGCTTTTATAGGGGACGTTAAGGCCATATATAAACTTACATTATTTTAGCCATAAATTCCAGAAATTTCCCCAGTTTTTCCGTAGTCTCAGAGAGAAGTAAATTTTCGTTTGAGCGATTGCGATTGCATATCTGTACGGAATCAGTCGATTGCAATGTCTGCCATTGGACACATGTTGGTCTATGGAAGGGGTTCCATTTTGCAGTGAGCGTCATTTAACGCGAGAGACGCAATTTTCACTGCAATATTTGGACATGTATGCGATAATTTCAGGGTTGTCGTTCTTTTGTTCATACCGAAATGTGTTCGTTTTAATGCTAGCCTTATTATTGTTTTTATTCCATCATTCTCTTCGGAGACATGTATGCTTGTGTGAGTCCTTCCTTTACACAATACAGGCCAAATAATTTATTATTTGCTGGGTGTAATGCGGGAGGTGCTAGTGGGTGGTTTGGCTGTTCTCGTCAATGTGTTTTCGATTCGCTATATGTGCCGTACTGTTATTATTATTGTTTCATTCTCCGTTCGGCTAGTCAACGGTTTGGACGGACGTTCTAAGGGTTGAACTTTATGGACGTACCACTAGATTAAAACTACGCGAGCTTTTACCCGCACTTTCTTATGATTTCTTGTATTTGAAATGTTTCTTGTGAGTGATCCAAACAAGATAAACAGTTTTAAGTGATAGTTAAAAATCAATGGTTGAAAATCACTATGAACAAGTTCTTAAAGGTTTGGAAAATTTAGCATAAATAATTGTTTTACACTGATTAGTTGAGTGACAATTACATAAAAAACATATGAGAATATATTCCACATAGCCAAGATGTTGTGAGTTCTGACTTGTGAGTCGTATACAAAAACACCGGCTGGCACGTCGACTCTAGCAAAATATATGTGTACAATATGTTTTGAATTGGGTATTTATGTGACTGTAAATGCTCTCTTTCGAGAGTCTTCTACATAATTATATATATCTTATGTTGAGTGCGAAATTGCGTATAGTGAATCAGTCGACGTCGGCGTCGTTTTGCTGCTTGTGCGTGCTTTATAGCCTCTCAGTGCAGTCCCTGTTGTTGTGGCAAATATGCAACATTATATGCAGTGTGGTGTGCCATTTCAAATACTCTGTGATTGCACATTATTCTAGTCAGACGTATTCGTACAATTCATATAATAACAGGTGGTAGAAAGTGCAGTTGCTGTAAATGACGTCTGAAGAAAAGTGCTGCAGTGAAAAAATCATTATTAGGAAAAAACAAAGAAAAAATGACAGTGACATGCCTTCATAAAAGCTGAGCACTCGTGTCACCCCCAAAAAAAAAAAGAAGAAAGAAAATGATGCGACGACGACAACTAAGTTTCGACGCACCTTAACCACCCTCCTCACTTGTCATACACACATTTACGCCAAAAGCTTATGCTCTACACTCAAGAGGGGAAATTTATATTTGGGTTATTCATTGTTTTCTTTGTGTTATGTACCGTATTAACCTTGAAAATCGCGTGCTGCTCAATTCCAACGTGCAGAGTTTTCCGGCTGGCTTCTCCCTTATGTCTCGCAAAGTCGCACTTTTCCGAATACAAATATGTGTGCCATGTAATGTGTGTTGGTGCGGCTGACGTCAGTGTGTGTGATTGCTCTAAATATATACGCATCTACCGATATACGGCTCGTGAATTGTGAATGTGTTGATTAAAACACATTGCGGCAAATCGTTTTTCATTCACACGCAATTTCTCACTCAACCGTTTTTCTTTGCATTTTCGCGTATTTGTTTTATTGTATTCTAACATATATTTGGAAATATCCGTTAAACTAATTTCTTGTTATTTATCACCACGTGTATTGTACATCTCAATCAATTGATTATGAGCTGTTGAAAAATAAAACTAATGGTTAACTAATATTATTTGATTGTCAATAGTCACTAAAATTTATTGATCTTTTATTTTAAAAAAATTTTTAACATTTCTTTTTCATCATAAAGACATTAAAAAAATTTAGCCTTTACCCAAATTTGCAGTAAATATGTAATTTGGTCACTAAATATATTCAAGAACATGAATCACTGCATTAAGGTGAATTTACTTATAAAGTTGACATCAAGCGTCTTTTGCGCTCGCCAACTGGTATGGTAATTAAGCTATTTTCATTCTCAACTGAGCTATAGCAAATCATCAAGATAAAATTGAAAATCACGAATATTCCGAATAATAAATCACTTGCTTTAATCCAACAAACACTATTTTTAGATGGCACAGCAAATATTGCCGCATCAATGTCATTTCAACATGATCTGAAGTGTATCACGATGATTAATGCACGATATTTGCCAACATCTTTATCACGCACTGTCATAGCGTTAAATTAAAATTTTACACCTATGTATAACTACTAATGTGAATGCAACTGACGGCCTGGCAGTCAGTAGTCGCAGGAGTCACACATTCGCTATTCGCTTCGCTGATCGGTATGCGCGCAAATGATCTTAGCTAGCTCTAATTAATTATTCTGCAAATCTGGAAAACTGATTGACATGCAAGTCACACCTGTTTTGCACTCTTCAATGAATTCATATACGAGCTGTTTGGCGGACAATTGATAAACTGTGAGCAGCGGTGTGTTTTAGAATAGAATGTTTTATGCATATAGTGATCACATTCAGTGATGAAAATGTATATTAAATGTGCATACAAAAAAAGGGAAATGAAATTTAAATAGCGCTCAAACAAAATAAGGTTTTGACGTTGCACCGATGCGAAGCGTTGGGATGGCCGCTAAGTGGAAAAAATAACGTCAATGCATAAATCACAAATGAAACAAAACATTAAATCTATTCGATTGTAATGATGGTGTCAAATGATAATTTACCTAATTCATGTCATCCGCAAAATATCACGTTCCATGCAGCTAAATGTGGGGTGGTTGCCAGTTGCCACATGTCTATGTCTACCACACTGTGAGTATCATTCTATTCAATTTTCTGATGAATTGTTTTCTCTCTTTTTTTTCTGGTTTATGTACAATACCGTCATGCAAATACATATTTTATTACATTTATTCAAATCCCATTTGATTCGCGTCCCCGTCGAATACCGAGCGCGCCTTTCAAGTGGTGACGCTGAAGCGCATGCAGTTTCACTAAAAACATGGTCAACAATTAAAACTAATTAATTGACATATTGAATGCAAACTGGAGTAGTAGGCAAGCTCAAAATATGCATATTGCATACATAACATGAGCAAATTAATTTGCATTAACTGAATATGGTCGGCGACGATACGCGACGTGGCGTTGCGGTCGTGTGTGTCCTTGCTGATTGACTTGAGTTGCATTTTTGCCGTTTGAACGCCTTCGCTAATCCAAACGAACGTTTCGCTGCTACCTTTGCACTTTGTGGCAAGAATCCCGGGCGCTCCATGTTCATTAATTTGCGCGAACAAATGAACAACGCTTTGGGGGAACATTATACCAAATACATCAAAGAATAACAAAAATTTAGCTGACGACAAAAGATCTTTAAAGATCACGGGAACGAAGGAAACTTGCCGTGGAGTTTGTCTCATATGCGCGCAATTCAAATGACACATGCGATTAAAAGCTTTAAATTAAATCGATCTCGTATTTGCGTAAATCACTCAACGTGATGACCTTCTCCGTTGACAGCGGCTGATATTAAAAATATCTCAAGATGCTGAGTGTTTGTAAGTTTTGGATTTCGGTGTCATAATATATTATCTAGATTCTGGCGGTTCCCTTGCTTTATTGCATAAAAATTAATTTAGTAAAAAAAAATTTAAATACAGAAACGGTGCAAATTATTTTTAATGATTTTGTTTTTCTTGTATTTTAATTGATTTAACATTTACAACGATGGAATGGAGATAAATCGAGCGTTCCGATATAAATTTATTGACATGATCATTCGCCTCGCTTCGATCAATATTTTAAGTCTCACGGCGCGCGGCGGTTGATTCGGTTGTTGATCTGCGCATGATCAGCAAAAAAAAAATGAAAAAGAAGAAGAAGAAGGAATTCAAACTGCTTCAAAATTGGCAACGGGTAATTAAAATGATACGAAATTAAGAGCCGTAATAATTTTTTGATGACTACCGAAAGTGCTGACCGGTAGCCATTCAAATGAGCTTATGTTGGCGGCATGGCTATGGGTTCGGTGAATATAGTGATGTGCGGGCTATGTAAACGCACGCGCACGCGCACGCATTTTATGTTGGCAGCGAGACGAAGCCGGTAGCCATGCACAGCTCACGCACCATCGAATTGAATTTCCATGTTTTTATTTAGCAGCATTTTAATTTATTCACCGGTTTTTAGGATACAACGCGTATAAATCGTTTTCATGTCAATTTCTGAAAATACGCGTCTGATTCATTTGCGCTGCTCTCTAGTGGAGCGCGCGCACTCACGGAATGGTCGCGTCACGTTGTGATATGCTAGCAACCGCGGCGACGTGCGAGGGCCAACTCGCTTGTTGCTGTCTTCTTGTGTTGTTGTGCTGGCTGGATTTGGTACGGTCTCATCTTTCAGATCGCCGGTTGGCTTCTTTTTATCGTCTCCTTTGGTTCACTTTATCGATATTTTATTTTTGGATATTGATTTGAATATTAATTTTCCAACTGGATTGTATCTGTATTTGGAGCTACTTAATGTGCCGTTTGGCTGCGTGTATAACCAACTCGCCGTTGCCTTCAGGAAGATGATGCGGCCATTAAAACGGTTAGTTTATGGTATTATTTTAAACTAATAATCACTTGGATAGTTAAGTGGACATAAATCAAAATTACGGTTGACGTGCGTATTCGGTGTATCTCATTAAAAAGCTACGAAAACTTGACATTCCTTCATTTGAAGTTTGAACGTCCGATTGCAATGTTGATGGCGATTTGTTTCTCAACCGAATCAGACCAATAAACATCAATCTTTATTTGGCTGGCATTTTGTTACATGCGGTGAAACTATCGACATAATTTAAAGGATGATCATAATTCAGCTGTTAATCCATTTGAAAACTAATTTTGGGGTCAATATTTTCAACATTTACACAAATAACGTGGGGATTTGTAATTAAAAATTCCTATTTTAGTTTTTTGTATAACATTGTGAATAGGTGTTATGTGACACTAAAGCCATTGGTATAATAATTAAGTCTTCTTCTTTTTCAAATCTTTTTGATCCAAGTCTGATGCGAATACTTCAAATTAAGACAATTTTGAAAACGCACGAGAATGTCGTCGTGGATTCAAAGAATTACTATTTCTTTAGACAAAAACAAAAGATCATATTTTTTATTAAATGGACGAATTTAATATTCTTTATATATATGCTCAAGTAATGCATGAAATATAAGAAAAATTATAGTAAGGCCAACATTTTTATGTTCATTAATTCATACCACTTACGCATATTTTGACTGTAACTTTACCTCTTAACTGCTCCAAAGGTTATCGAAATCGCTTTTGCAATCAATGTATTTCGACATTTTCAGTCCAATTCAATCAAAAACCAAGAATTATGGAGTAAAATGAGTTTCTGTTTAGAGTTTATATTTTCTTGATTTAATAAAAATATTTTCTTATAACTGCGTTTGTCGTTGAGGCACCAATAATTCTAAGAAATTTTGAATAAGACAAATAAGTATGAAGGTTTAGGTTCTTAAATTGTTTTTGGATTCAACAGCAAAGAGCAATATAAAACTGAAATAGAAGATATTGTATGTACAAAAAATCTGGCTTAAAAATGAACTTACTTGCCATTCTACATATAACACATTTTTGTGTTCTTTATAAACACACACTCACACCAATGTTAGTAATTACTTAAATGTATTACATTCTACGTTGATTTTTTTTTGTTTCTTTTCTAGGAAAATATAAATGTTTTTTTGGTTGTCTCTACTTTGCATGCGTATTATTACAATTGTTTTCTATGCACTGGGTGTTGTGCAGGTGTTCTGAAATTCTAGGAATTAGCTAACCAACGGTAATATTTACCGTTTGAATTCCCGGCGTTGCACGAAATGGCAAAATTGAGCAAATTGGACCACAATTTTGCAGCACAATTCACAAATTGTTGTAAAGTTGGTCTGCAAAATTAGTTGATGTTAGTTTGCTGTTCAGTGCAGTTCATAATATTATTTAACCAAGTGTTGTTTTTATTAATTAATAATGCATTGGAGGTTAGTAATAATTACATTTTTTGCTAGTGTAATTACAATTTTTTTCTTCACATTATCGATAATAAATTGATTCAAAATGAATGATATATAAAAGCTAAATTGAAATGTTATTGATCAGAAATCAAAAAGTTTAAACGAGTTGGTTTAAGCAGGAATTTTCTGGTAGCAAAAATTAGTGTGTCAGATAAATAATTAATTAATATAATAAGCTTTCTAAAGCTTGTCTATTCTGTTGATTTATTAAAGTGTTTCAAAACTGCGCTTTGAAATATGACATGATTTTATTTTATGTGTATTTCTCATTACCATGTGTTCACGGTCATTAATTCCAGAGATCATTAAACGGAAATCGTAATTTTATGCATTGAAACGAAAAAACTATGTTTTCCTTAATTTTGTCTGTGAATGAGTTGCCTTAAGTAAACATCAACATAAAAATCAAGAACAGAAT
The DNA here is from genome assembly GCA_026546915.1 of Sylvicola fuscatus. Taxonomy (NCBI): domain Eukaryota; kingdom Metazoa; phylum Arthropoda; class Insecta; order Diptera; family Anisopodidae; genus Sylvicola; species Sylvicola fuscatus. The sequence continues at coordinate 13,713 of JANSTS010006260.1, read as the reverse complement.
ATTAAAAATGATAACGAAGTAACCCGCTTGAAAACACAAAAAGAAGTTCACATATGTAAAAAAAAAAGGCAAAATTCCTTTGGAAGATTAGCGCAACAGAAACGCGGAAAATATGGAAACAACTTTCGCACACGAAATTAATCGTTTTAGTGCCAATAAATTTGCACAAGTCTCGTCACATTAAATCCCGCAGTGCCAGAGCGGCTGCCATTTGTCGGTTCTCCCGTCGCCCGCGTATTTCACTTCTTCTTTACCTCATTGCTGAGTTTTTATCTCTTTCTGGTGGAGTCTGGAGAGCTCTTCACCTGATCGTGGCCGGCGACCGGCCGCATTTTAAATCTGCTGCGTACATATCTTGTCAGATCATTTCGAGGCATTCAGTGACATTTCGATCATTTCCATAACAATTTTATCAATCCATAGTTATATGTGTTACCACTTACCACTCTGCGCGTCTCTCTGCACTCATATAAAATTTATTTCCACTTAATTTACCTTTTCCCCCAGGAAATTTATTTATATTTTTGGTTGCCACTCACATAAATGTATTGATTTGATTTTTGCCATTAAGCCAGGTTATTTATGCAGTGAGGTTTCTCGCATTTCTGACAAAAAAAAAATGAATAAACTGAAATAAACGCATTCAACATTATTTAACAAAATTAACTGCAAATTATCGTCACTCATTGTAAGGTGGTTGCCCTCGCGTGTCTGTAAATATGCGTTTAAAAATTTTAATACATTTTAACCGTAAATTAATATTTAATACACATTTTTATCCTGAATTGGAGGTGATTTTCGGTATTAATTGATTATAAGCTTAACGCTATGTGTCATTAAATTTAAGTAAAAACCGAGTATGTGCGTTAAGTATTTATTTTTTTAAGTGTCAACTGTTGATCATTCGGTGTGGATGAATTCTAAAGATAATGGTATTTTCTGATTTTACTGCTAATTACGGATATCTATTGTGGTATCGGCGCGGCAAGGCCTACTGAAAGCGCACGCCCATACGATTTCACTCCATTAAGAAATTGACCCCATGAATTAACCCCTAAACCACTGAGTAAAGCAATTCTTTGATGTTCCTTGATTATCGCAAAATTGTAAAGACTCTATCAATTCTTTGATCTCACAATATGTCAGCTTTTCGGTTAACGTCTGAATCAAGCGCGGATCAAATTTAATTACTAAACAGTCAAAGTGCACCCGACACCCCATTCATAATTTTCCCTAGTACTCCCTGTATTCTGGAAACACGTTTAAGATTTTGGTGGTATGAAGTCTAATACGTTGATAAATTCACAGGTGGTATGGCCTTACCTGCGTAAAATTGCGTTGTGCGTTTTTCGAAAAAACGTGAATACATATCGTCTCTAATCTGCAGATTACTCCGACATACTCGTACGTGCAGACGAAAACAAACGCAGATATTCGTTCTTGGCAATGCGTTTCATTTCGAAATCATTTGAAGGCTGACTGTCAACGACAGGCACGCATGGATACTATATTTTACAATAGGACGTAGTTACACACAAAGAGATTCAATTCCTCATGTTCAGCATACCAAAAAATCCCTTCAGCGTTTTCTTCGCCTCCCATTCACTTGCAGAACAGAAAATCAAATCACATCAAACGGTTCTCTACGAACGCCGTTAATTCTTCTCCTAAAACTCCTGACGCTTTGCTAAATTGATCTAATGCAGTAATAGGAGCGAGCGTTGGGGGGGTTGAGGGTGGGGGAGGGTTTGTTGTGTCTGTTTCACCCACAATATCTCTTCATATTGCTCTGAATTTTAAATACACCAAACACAAACACACACAACCGATGAGGCTAAGTTGTATAGGTATATAGAAAGCATAAACGTTGCTTTAAACAGCCCCCTCAACCCTAATCCAGGGCCTCCAAAACCTTTATACGGATACGTTGCATACAGTCAATTTCGATGAAGCTCGTGTGTTAAATTGAATATTTGATTTAAGAGTATATAAACACCTTTCTCACAAATTTGTCTACATCAAGTTCAATTTTGTATATGCGGATGCCGCACATTTTGACGTTGGTTCGGGTCGGAAAATTCTGTGTCTGGCCGAAGAAGCACTGCGGAAAACCTCCACCAGCCCCCCCCACACATCGTTTATAAGTACACTTCCCGCACTGATCAACGCATAAAATATCTGGGCGCCCTTTTCATTCATCATCCGATTTTCGTCTTAAATGTGTCGGAGAGAGGGTTAGCTGTCCTTCGTACATACATATATATGTATAGGAGCAGATATATGCAAAGATGTACACAGACAACGTTTCGGCTTCCCTACAATTTGCTACAGCATCCACCCCATTAAAAATATGGTACTGAATAACCAAAACATTTCTCCGCTATACAGTTGGCACGCCAAGGAATTCCTCATTCCAAGGCTGTCTGCCGTTTGCATGGTCTCTTCTCCCTGACTACGGATTCTTTGCTGTGCATCCGGAGTTGAGCGTTGGAGACGTCTTCCTTTTCTCGTGTATGGTGTGGCTTTTTCTCTACGATAATTTTTAACAATCCTTTTGTTTTTTTTTTGCTTTAGTTGTTCGTGCAGACATTTTTTTCTCTCTATATCCTACTTTCTATCGTCTGCGTTCGCAATAAAAAGTGGGGTGCACAGATTAAGCTTATTTTGTGGTGTTACGATACAATTTGCCGAATAATTTGATCGATATTTAACTTTAAGATTTTGGGTAACTTTTTTTCATAATTATTTGAAAAATAATTGGTAAATTGAAACGAAATGATATTGCTGACCGACATCAACATTTAAAAAAAAAACATCCTTTTTTTGTAAAAAAAAACCCTTGTAGGTCCTTTATAAATTATGTACTGCCCATAAGCAGTCGTCACTGTCATCGCATGCATCGACATCATAATGCCGTTCAATGTTTTAACCCCTCAGTTTATGTCAGGTGCCAATCAATCAAGTTCACGAAATATGAAAAGTGCGTTCAGTTTGATTGATATTTTCGTGTGGGATTTTCCACTACAATTGCACGTGTGGGCTATGCATTTTTATTTGATACAGATTTGTATTCAATATCATCAAGAAAAATTAATTAATTTAATTAAATTAATATTATTCTCAAAATTTGACTATATAAGATGAGTAGTGGTTCAGTCCTTTAATAAAATCACAAGATATCTTAAAATCCATCAACGGCTTTTCTCAAGATTCTATCAACTGAATGGAAACTGAAACGGAACGACATGATAGTAGACATTGACGGTCTCGAATTCACATAGAAAATGCATTTAGTGCAGATAGAGACATAGGAATTTGTTTTGTGTTTTCAACTATTTTGTCGATGTCTCCTGGAAAGTGTATGTAAGTACATGTAGACGTCTACAAAAACTGTATATATGTATATACACACATTTTCTATCATAGTTTCTTTTTATTGCAATTTCCTTCGCATTTCAACTTCTTCAATATACTGCAAAGGGATGATGATATTTTGCATGATGGCAAACTGACAACTTGTCAAATGAAACGTCTCGTGCGCGCTTCTAAATGAAATGTCATAAAATATGGTATGCGAGGAAATGATGAATTCACGAATATCTTGGACGAAATGTTTGAAAAGAAATGATTAAGAAACTATATCCATTCACATGTCTGTATCGCTGCTTGAAGTTTTTAAGAAAATGTTGAAGGATAGCATAAGTCCTATACTCGAGACATAACAAATCAATCAATAAGATGACAGGATTTCCAGATACATGCAGCGTGCCATCGTCCTCGCCATAACATCGTCACAATGCGCAGTGTTCGACTCAGTGGTAGCAGCGGACTCTTTTATTTTCTGTCCGACTCATTTGAAATCAATCAATCACTCAATCAGTATGGTGGCAATTTTTTTCGTCAATGACTCTACAACAATTGCTTGATTATCGTTTCAGCTGGAATTGTAAAGTTGGAGGGTTTTCAAATGTGGTTATCCTCTATTTACAATAACCACGAGGTAAAGGTAATTTAACTTGAATGGGCTTTACATTAATGATGACAGGGCAATAATCAATTAAATTCGTTACCATTTTATTTGGCATGTCTTTGACTTGTCATGTTTTGCTGTTTACGTAATAATGGAATTTATTGTATCAACGATTTAATTCCAAAAAAAAAGTATTGACTTGGTCAGCGATGCGGAATTTGATGGTATTATTAAATTGAATCAGAGGCACGTAACAAATAAAATTTCGTTAAAAAAAATACATAATACAACTTTTCATAAAATATGTTGTTGTGCTCGACATAACGTCAATATGCGGAAACATATAATAACCCAAATTTATTTATGCTCAGAAAGAATGAAAGTATAGCTACAAAAATTCTTGAGCCGATTTGCCACTGCAAAATCAACAAATAAACAACAAAAAACGTCCTAAAAGATCTAATATAATAATAACGGAGATAAAGGAAAATCATACGTTGTATCATATTTTGTGCATTCTCTGAACGAGAAGAAATGTACACTTACGCACATGTGAGTTAAGAATATTTGTGGAATAAATAATGAAGGGCACAAGCGAAAGCCTCCCTCTAATATAATATCGAATAAATATTCATGCAAATCTACAAATAAATTCCGTAAACATATTTTCATATAAAAATATAGACACTGGCATGTGTACAACAACAGTATTTCCTTGTTCTTATCCTGATAGCATAACTTAAAGGTGTGCGTATCTGTTTTTTTATGCGACTGTATCTTCATACAATATATCTGTGCCACAGCATATCAGATATGCACACGGCACAGCCGTCACAATTTAGCCCACATTTACCCCCTTAAACTCGCGCATCCCTTACGCACAATCGTCTTTGGAAGAAATTCACTACCTATGCTCTCTTTAATTCACGTGGATTGAGCGAGCTCGAATACAAAGTGAGGATGTAATCGTATATAAATGCGAAACAATAAAATATGCTGTACACATGATAATACACTTAGGAGCATAAAGTTCGATCTGATTGAGATAAGGGTAGTGCGGGGATAATGCAATGCGGTCTATGGATCTCAGCGAGTTAAAAGGTACAAAGGATACAAAAATCCTTAAGAAAGACATCTTTAAAGAAAGTTTATGGTAGACGTTTGCTGGATGAAATACCCATTTTATGGCTAACTGTATGCACAATCGACCACTATACAGGGCATTTGCAAAAAAATATCGAGGCACAAAAAAATATGGGCCACAATAAAACAAAGACGAAGGGAGAGTAAGGGGTAGGAGGAGGGGAAAATCCTATCAAAAGCAACCACCCATCGAATTGAGCAAACTGCAAACAAATATGTAGAAGCGAATCCAATAAAAGTAAATCGCTCACATATGTATGCATATGTAAAATGAGAAGTAGGCCGGAGCGAAACACTGAGACGCAGAGGCCACTAGTTCGCCACATCCAGACTTATACGAGTGCAAAAAGGAACCAACTATTTAACCTCCAAACGTATGAAAATGTGTATTCACATGAGGCTTATGTTTCCGTTTTTATTTGATCTTTTGTCGGTTCTTTCTTTTGTCTTAAGTTTAGATTATATTAAAAAGGTGAAATCCAAATGGGCCAACATATTTGTTTGCACTCAAAAGTGTATAGGAATTCAGCGAGTTCCATAAACTAGCCCCCTTCCTGCATAGCAATTGAATGCCCTCACTTACCATTTATATTACTGCGCCTTTATCCCTGAAGAATATATTATATGGGAGGGATGGGGCACGCAGCTAGCAATCCGCCCACTCCCCTTTGGAGCCACCTGTTATTTGGTTCTCGCTGTTTAGTTGTGCACCATTCCGATACACAGCCGCACACGACATTTTATCTATACCCACTCCACACCTGCTCGTGCTCTATATGTAAGCATATGTGCAAGGGCCAAGGGGATATCAAAGCATTACACGAAAGCACTTCCAAAACATATTCAACAATTTTGCAAAGCAACGCACAAAGAAAACATGCCTCTGTGCTTATTCTCATCGTACGCAGAAAGCATATCTATATAGATGCTGAAACTAATCTCATTAGAAATGCATAGGCCTTTTGCATCATTTCTCTGTATATGGGGTGAAAATGGATGAATCCTTGGATGTACTCCGAATGTGTTTCGTTTTTGAATTTGCTAGCGGTCTCAATAGATCAGTAAAAACGCTTAAATATGCACTTGTGGTAATGCTTTGCGGAGTTGGGTTTATAAGGACTGAACGCATCTAACCGTTCATTTACAGTTTTCGACACTAGAGCCCTTAAGAGTTTTTGTGATAACGCAGCATTTTAAATAAATGTTAACATTCAACAGAAACAAAATTGAATTTGAATAGAATTATGCATTAATTTGAACTGTTTATACAAAAATCCAATCAAAACACAAGTCACAACTACTAGTTACATATAAAGATGCTGCACGCGCATAAGGTCTGATTTATTTATACGATTCAACTGTCCTACAATTTTCAATCTCCATCCACATGCGGCTCTCATCTCATCAAATAAAACAGACATGTCCCTGTCATTATCATAAACAATGACATCCCCTTTATACCTTCCTCTTCATGTACATATACATTATAGACACACGCATTCAGCACCACCCCCTTAATTTTGCGAGCAATTCTGTCGCCCTCTACCCCCACGAGCCACGTCGACGGCCCATCGACAGCCGGTATATCGATGCCATATTCCATTTAACTGCTCACAGCCCAGCTCTACACGTATCCTGTGGCCTCCTTCCAAACTACTCCCGTTCAACGCTTATTTATTTTATTTGTTTGCGTCTTTACTGATATGCGGCGATAAAATACAAATACACACGACAACCCCACACATTTTATTTGGAGTTTTATTTCCAGGGTGTACGTGTACAATGCACATTATGCCATTCTTATATTATTATGAAGTCGCACAGATGAGAACTGCCAACGACAAAAAAATGGGAAGCGCTCGGCTCGCACTAAGGATCTATCTTCAACGTGGAATTGCGACGAGAAGTGCTTCAGAGTGCTAAGGTTCTCGAGTTTGGTGTACGCTCGATCATAGCACAAATCTGTTATTGGAGAAAAGTCGAAAAGTCAATAACCATATTAATTCGCTCATCCGGCACAGTTCATCGCATTCACTATAGGTCCATATAATACTCATATGTACACGTTCGAATATAATTCGTTTAGCAACGCAGTCCACGTCAGTATCGCATTGTGCTTGTCGTATATGTGTTATCCACGGGGTATTATAACATATGCCTTGTTACAGTGGCGTTAATCGAGGTAGGACGGTGCGGTGGCGAGTACATGTTCGTTAAGCGATTTAATGGTGAAAAACCATAATCATAATGCTTCGAGTCCTTTTAACCATTCAATTCCTTATATCGGTGCATTATCCATATTCCTTTATACGAATCATCATTACCGCTACTTTATTCCGACATTGTTTTTCCACTTTTTCACATGCGGTTATATAAATAGTTGTCTTGCTGTGAATGTGCCCTATTAAACCACCCACAACCCACCCATATGACGCTTTGTGTGTGAGTGGTTTACGCTCTTCTATGCAGCAAATCGTGCATCGCATTTTTCTGGCCCAGCCATGATTTCGCAGTTGTTGTCTTTGATTGTATCGGTCAAGTGTGTTGCCACAACCATCGTCATTATCGTTAACTACCTTTTTGGTCGTCAATTTGAATGTTCAAAGGCACTCTCATTGGACACACTTGCTTTGTGTTGTTTATATTAGAGACGCGCCAGACGCAAAAGTGAAACAATCAAATGAACAGCTATAGGCAAAAAACATAAGAACAAAACTCATACAAACAAAATACATAACATCAAAAATCTTTGTGCAACAACAACAACAAAAAACGAAAACGATATAATCGGTCATTTGTTTTTATTGACCGGCGCATGTAATAATACCTACATGGACCAGTCTGCCCTCTTTCACCCACTTAAGGCTTCAAAGTTTGCAGCAGCGGCGAGCTTGGGGTGGGCAACGACTGGATGACTTCACGTATGAGCAAATTTGTGCGTCAGTATGTGAACAAGTTGACTTGCTTTTGTTTTATTGTGAATTCTCTGTCATGCATGGTTCTTTCCCTTTATCCGTTCTTGGAGTATTACTTTTTATTTGCACTTGTCTCGTCGCAATTATATTCCATTCCCATTTTCGGGGAGGGATGATTTTTAGAGGGCCATTGACTCGCTGAACATGGCGAACGGCTCATCTCTCAAGTCTTCAATTCCCCGATTCAATTTAACAATGGATGAAAGCTTTCCAGTTAAATTGTTTGCAATGAGCTTTCACGGAAAGATTACTTTGAAAAGTGCTCAATGGTTGCGTGTTTTTTGTTAAATTGAGTGAAATTTGAAGCACCTGCAGATTTTTAAGTCATTTTACAAATAGAATTCATTGCAATAACCACAAATTCGAATGATTCTCACAATTTTTAAGGACTCTTGATATCTTCATGTATATGTAATTTCTTCTATGTTATTACTATTTCGTCAAGTCATTTCTCGTTTCTTTATTCTTAACTTTAGTGTTACTATTGTAGGATATAGAACTTGAACATACACATATAAGTTATTTCTATATTACACACATACACATTACACAACCCCCTCGCTGTTAGTTTGCCTAATGTACAGCAAGAGGTATGCTAAGCCAATGCCCCGGGTGTCCACACGAAAGATGGAAAAGCCATCTAAGCTGTCAAAAACTTGTAAAATATTGGTTGTTTCCCATCGGGCCATCGCATATACAATGTTCCCTTTCTCACACAATAATTCTTCCATGAAAATATTTGACGCAAAATATTCCACTTCCTCAACGTGAACGTCCACCCATCGGCCATCCCCGCAACACAAAAAAAAAACCCTACTGTTAGAAGGATATAGTCGCCTTTGCATTACTATGGTCCATGCACATGCAGTTTTTGTGTGGGCGTACTTGCAAGCCACCCAATTTTCGCCAGTCATTACACTTGTAAATAGAAATTCAATACATCCCCCAGACGCCACCCACATTCACTATGTATTTGAGTCATTGTATAAAGCGATTTGTACGTCAATTTTGAAGTTATCCATAAATATGGACGTACCTATATTCAG
>JANSTS010006257.1:0-22468 GCA_026546915.1 Sylvicola fuscatus | reverse complement strand
TTTCCGACCACTGTTCGATTAATCGAACAGTAAAATTGATTATTTTCAAGGATTTAAGGAATACAAGTTTTAATATAATATTGTTTTAAAATTTTTTTTTCCTTGGTCGGAAATGGGTTAAACAGCTGATAGTACAACAAAACAATTCGAATTCGTAGAAAAAATTTCAATAAAGTGACCATTTTTTAAGGTTACGTAAAATTCCGAAAAAAAAAATGTTTTAATTAGTTTCATGCGGCCACAAATTATAATTGACTTTAAAAAATAAACTAATGTCCATTATAATTTATAGTGTTTAGTTTGTCTACGACTTTAGGGTATGTCGTTGAGGTTATGTAGGACCGACAAATAGTCAATCGATGGAATTGTCATCACACTGAAAGTATTCGCCAAGTACAACCTTGAACACATGTTGAGGTATTTTGTAAATGTCCAGAAAACAGTACAAATAACGAAGAATCGTTGTTGGAGATTATCGAATTCGAGATTTTTGTTGTTGTTGTTTTATAATAGAAAATGCGTTGCAGAAACCTGATTTGACACAATAGGTTCAGTTGTTGGTTCTTGGCAATTATTTAAAACAAATTAAAATTGTTGGCGGGGGATGTTTGAAATTAAACATTGGACGAGGGACAACAAAAAAACTGTTAAAAAAAAAATGTATACAGTTGACATCCATTTCGTTCCTATGGAAGCGCGCTTCTTAAATTTGTTGACATTTAGTTAATCTACAGAATTAAAACTATTTACAGCGTTACTTGAACCCATTCGCGATTCTACAAACAAAAAAAAAAAAAAATACGAAGAATTTAACAAAAACTTTAAACATAAAAACCGAAAATTAATGTTTCAAAACATACATGAATTAAATTTATGATCATATAAATATTAATTAAAAGTAACACGAGAGCATTAAGTCAACTCATCACAGTTATTGTTACATTGATTCAATAAATAAGTCAAACATTTGAATATCCCCACATTCATCTTACTACTCTCCCTCCTCCCTTAACGTTTTCACCGGCTTCTGTTACATTTCTACGTTGTCAATTGTTAGTAGTTAAGCGCATTTTGTGTAGATTCTTGAATTAATCTCAATTACAATTTATAAATAATAGAATAAGTAATTTAATTATTGTATAATTTCATAAATGTACCTTATAAAAAGAGAGTTTTTTTTTTTAAATCATTCATAGGTATATCCGTGTGACACGGCGCAAGCCTTAAACATATTTTGTGGGTGTCTAAGATAAATAAATTACAAACATAATAATATTAATTACACAAATATGTAAAGTCACAACAATTTCAGTATAGTTGCACTGAGGATTTGTAGGTAAATGTAGTGATGCAAGCGAATCATGACAAACTTTCAATTAGAAATCATCCCCCCGATTAGAAAGGTAATTTTTGGTGAAAAATCACCGTCTTTGCACAACTTTCTCACAAGAAATTCGCCTCTGCAGATTGTTGTTATAAGGTAAACATTTTTAAATTCATAGACTTAACGATTAAATTCATTATCAACTGTGCCTCAAACTACTTGTGCACCATTACAAGGGGGGTATGGGGTAAGGAGGGGATTTAGGGGGAGGGAGGGGGGTTGGAATTTCCTCTAATTTAACAATTGTGTGCCAATCAAAGAATCTTAGCCACTTGGTCTGCATATAATCTTTGCTTTATATCAATTAAATGTATGTTTATCGGCTGTCTCTCGTCTCAATAATGCAACTTTCGTCCATTCAGTGTAACCATTCCCATCGTTTTCTTAAATAGAGACGTCAGACAGTGAGTATTCTCGATCGATTAAATTTTAAATGTTTTTTGTGTTTTTTTTTTTTATGTTTACTAATAAGAATAAGTGTATTGTTATGTTGTAGCTGGTGTGTCACTAAATTACACAACTCTCTCTCTCTCTCTTTTGCTCATCTTGTAAAATTTTCTTCCGACACAAGCACCGATTAGCTCAACATCCCGCCCACCCAAATTGGCGGCGGCTTCACTTGACGGCAATCCACCAATAAACCAGCTCAATCATAATAATCTATGTCGTTTGCCACCGTGTGAGACTGACTGACCTTTAATCCACATTGAGTCGGTATCTTCGAACTCGCGCCATATTCTCTGGCTTGGGTGCGCCCGGCGGCGGTGTTATCTCATCTTTGAGGCCGCCTAGTGGCAACTCGTCGTCGGCGTCGTTGCTACAACAATCGACGGCCACCATGGCGCGCTGGCCGTCATCGGCGCACTCGCCATCCAACTGAAATGCGGCAGCCGGATTGATGAGTTTTGTCTCGAAGCTGCTCTTGTATGTGGTGGTGGCGACGGCGGCGGCGGACGGTGTGCTGGCCGGCACACTGATGGCCTGGCCAGTGACGGACGGTTGGTCATCGGCGTCCAGGGTCGCGGTACGCGGCGGTGCGCCGCTGTGCTGCTGGATGATGGGCGGCGAGGAGTTGCGGTGATTCGACGCCGACGATGACAGCTTCTCATCTAAACTATTATCGGATGAATTATTATCATCGAAATGCCCTAATAAATGTGATGGTACGCCACGGCTTCTGTAATAAAGTTTGTACGGTTGGTTGAGATGACGTTTTTTAGCCACTCTATTTGGTGTACCATAAGTCCTGTTATATTGGATCGCTTCCATCATTTTGCTAAATGGGTGCGCGCGGATAATAATAATCAGTATGAACAAATCTCGAGCTATGTGTGGTTGTCTTAACAAAACTAAAAACAAAGGAAAAGTGGCACAAATTCAACATTTTCAATGGGATTTCTAATCGTTTACAGGAATGAGTCCTTTTCTGTATCTGTATCTGTTTTAAGTACTTCAAAACATTGAAAATATTGACAACAATTGCGACTTAACCAAAATTCAAGTATACAAAAATCAAAAAATACTTTTTTTGTTAGCATAACATTAAGCATTGTTTAATTGGATTTGGATTATCACTTAAGGGTGGAGCATGATAACTAAATACTAATCAGCCAAACAAAATTGGTTCCGGCATTATGTTCGTCTTTTTTTGTCTAGTAACTCTCCCAAAAGTACAAAAATAAATAAACCCAGTCAACAAATATCAAGGCCAAACTTTAACAAAAATATTCGTCATTTTCCTTAATACCAAAAATTCTAAGCGACTAAAATGGTTTGCACAAAAATTCTAAGCTGGTTTAAATTTGAACCGGTTCTGTGATATTTGAAACCTAAACCAGTTTAAGTCACTAATTGTCAAAACGTTGTGATAAATAACAATTGTTCATACCTGAAGTTAACATCGAAATTGTGGAATAGATAAAAACAGCAAACAAAAAATTTGTAAATGCATGAATGATAAAGAAATAAAAAAACCGAAAAGAAAAACTTTTATTCTGAAATCCCCAGAGTCTGAAAGACGATAAATGTTTGTAGTTAGTCAGTTTTTCGTCCAACAAATTTTGGCGATTAGTATTCTTAGTAATAGGACTTATGGGACACCATATCAGTACAGTGAGGCCAGGCGCTCTACCAATTTGCGTTAAATTGTCAGTTTAAAATGGTGTAAATACGCGATTAGAGTGAACCCTACAACACCAATTTAGTTTAACTATTTGGGCAAATTTTGGTGACGAACTTGCCATTTCTTAGGCCACAAAATTTGTTTCTGTTATGTTTTTTTCAACAGTTAAACACACAATACTTTATGGAAATCACAATAATACAAGTGACATAAAGTTGTTATTTCACAAAAAAAAAAAAAAATCAATAACAAACCAATAATTTGTACTAACCTTGTCATATTTCTAGACTTGGGTCGCGAGAATCGAAGATTTAACTGCGACGGATCTGTGACGTATTTCTCAGCATTTTGACGGCGACGACGGAGCGCTGCTTAAAATTAATAAAATAAATTTTTAGTTAATAATAGTAAAAAAATGGTGAAAAAGAATTATTCAATTAATTTAGAAGAACTTGCAAAAGCTAGAAAACAGTTAAGACAAAATGGATTGCTTTACCTGGTGTCAAATCTTGTAATTCCTGCGACGACGGAAGACAATCCCCACCAGCCCACGACGCACACTTTGATATTCGTAGATTCGGATTAAATATAGGTATTTTGCTGCCGCCGTAGTTGCTTGCGTCTTTGGTAGTGGCGGCTGACGCCAGCTGTTTCACGCTGCCGCCCAGCTCGTGGTTGGCCTGCGACGAGGCTGGTCGCTGCTGTACGTAGTCATCGGGCACTGGGCCGCTATTATTGCACTCATTGTCACCGCCGCCGCTCTGCTTGGGCGGAAATTTGTCACCAGCACCACTGCCTGGATATGTAATGATAGGAAACTCTGAGTCGCCGTTGTTCTTGTCCTCGACCGGCCCACCATCGGAATTGGAATTGACATCCTTAGATGGAGTTGTCGTCTGCGACGCCATTAGTCGCTTGCGCAAATCACTGATCGGTGTGGCGCCATTCTTTTCTGGCAGCACAACATTACTGTCGTTGGTCTCGCCATTCAGCTGGGTAGCGGTGGCGGGCGTGCTGGCCGCAGCGGCTGCATAGTCCCTAGCTGCCACCACTTTGTAGCGCTGTATTTTCAATGCGTCACTTTGTGTGTTCACCTTGGGACGTCCATCTGTGGCCGGCTGGTCGTCTTTGTTGATAGCGTTTGTGGTGGCGCCGCCATTTGTAATTGCATCGTAATATATTGATTCTTCTGGATTTGGACTTTGTTCTAGATATCAACGTGGATGGAAGGTGCGAAAAAAATATAGGAACCGTAAGCTTCTTGTTGGGTGGGCGGGGAGGTGTTTCAATTCAAATGAATAATGGAGTTAGTATTACGCAAATACGGACGTGGAGGGAGGAACGGGGGACAGCTCTAATTTATATTGTTCAATGTTAAAAGATACTTTTACAATAATTCAAAGAGGCATTGGGGGGATCTACAAAAAAGAGTCGTGAACATCAGGAAACGATTGGAAGTAACGATTTTGTTGTTTGTTTGGTCAAACAAAAATGAAGATGAGAGTACTTACCGATGCCTTGAGGCACAACACGAATCTCCAGACGGCCGCTGACGGCGCACTCCTCATCATTTGGCTGCGTCTGCTGGGGATCTCGTACAACCGAGTTTTTTGAATGTTCTATGAATATGGGTGCTGTCTTGCTGCGTTGCACTAGGTTCAATTCGCAACTGACATTTTTTTCGCTCAGATGACGCGACGGCTCAATGAATTCGGCGTCTTTAAATACAATATTTGGCAGACTATTGCGATGGATGCTGTTCAATTTGTTTCCATTTACTGGTGCACCATCGACGCATGTCTCCCGGACGCCAACATTGCGGATTATATCCATACGAAATATCTATAAACAGAAAAATACAAACAAATTTAAGTAAATGCTAACTTAAAACCCAAGACTGGAACATACGGTATCATCGAATGCAGCTTGCTGGAGGGATGGTGGTTCCAGGCCTCGTCGTAATATATTTCCAAGGGCTGGTTCCGACCAACAGTGCGGTAGCAAGTCTTGTAAATTACTGTAATTCTCGATGCCAGCAATGTTTAAGCGGTATCTATAACATCCGAAACGTTTCTTAAAATGTTCTCAATAGAATAGTTTCACTTGTTATTACCTCTTTTTCTTAGCCTCCTTCTTCTTAACATGCTTACTGTGGTGATGCAGTGAATGTGACGCCAAGTGGCTCTTATCCTTATGATCAGGACTCTTGAACAAACAAAACATATGAGCACAAAACCATTATGCAAGCGTCAATGTTGGCTGTACCTGGGGCTCTTGTTTCCATTCATTGTCAGTCGTCTCTTCAGAATCATCGAATTGACTCTTCCATTGTGAGACCAGCGTTAGAGCGCCACCGCCGCGCGTTACCTGTTGCAGTGCGGACACATTCTCGTCATCAATGAGCGCGAATTGCGTAACTGAGTGATCGCGATTGCCGCCGCTAAGTCTTTGTGTTGATCCCATGCCGGACGATGGCCGCAAATTGCTGCGCCGGCCGCTGCTGCCGCCACCACCACCGCCACAGCCGATGCTACCGCTGCCTCCGCCTCCACCGCCGCCACCGCCGCTGCTGACAATGCGACGACCTTCGTTGCCGATTTTGTTGTCGAACGAGAACGGCGAGCCGTCTGTGTCGCGCGGTGACGCCGTATCGGAGGCGCCCATCTCATGGACACTGGTTGGTGGTGCTGTCAGAACACGCAGGCGACCGTATGTAGTCTTTTCTTGGTTGTTTTTGGCGCTGGGCGTGATGTTTTCATTGGGTCCATCAATGTCGTTCTGTGGCGGGGGAGGAAATCATGTTTGTTTTTATTTTTATTTGAGTAAGATTTATTTGGTAAAAGGTCAAGTGAAAAATCGTTTCAAACAAACTTTAAGAAATCTAATGGGAGTACTTTAAACCAAAAATAAACAATAACAATAAATCTACTCACATCAATCTGTGACACAGATCGATTCTTATTGCTCGGACTGAATTGATTCTGGTTGGTCTCGAACTGTGAGTATTTCGGTTTAGCCTCCTGATTGCAGAGATTATTGTGCAACGGCTGGCCCTTAATGGGTGAGTCCCGCTCATGTGATAGGGCGATAATCGCCTCGCTAGCCACCTGAACTTTGTTCAAGCGCACCGGCGCCGTCTGCTGCAGTGCCGGTTGTTGCGGCATCGGTTGAGATCCTTGTGAATGTGGCTGTCGCTGCTGATGCTGTTGCTGTCGTCCCGGCAGCTCGAACTTTTCCATGAATATTTGGTTTTGTGTGGTGTTAATCACAGCGGCGTTCTGCCCATTGGGCAGGGCGGTGTGATTGGCGACGGTGCCAACATTTTGATTTTGTGTTGTTGCATTACAGTTTTTGTCGACGTGCACCTGCAACAAGAAACGCTAATGAATTCGGTCTGTTCGGACCAGACGAATTTCAGATTTTGTATACCTTTTCACGATGCTGATTAACTGGTTCTGTAGTGGCCATCTGAACGTTGTCACCATCAACACGACGACGAAACTGCTAATCAATGAGTAAATTAATGTTTGTATTTTTTGTTTTGCAACACATTTCATTAAAATGATCCTTACGTATTCAACGCCGCTGGTGTTTGATCCGGCCAACGTCATTTGTGTGATATTGCCATGTTCGTTCTTAATTATCACATGACCCAGCACGTTACTTGGTAAATTGCCTTGACTAGAGTTATTGGTTGTTGTATCTGTCTTTTCCCAATCATAGGGATCACTCTCCTTGACACCGCGACGCTTCATACACCGCTCAAATAGAGTTGCCAACATCTACAGAATTCACAATGACAATAAGACAATCAACAAAGATGCTACAGCAATGCAAACTTACAGCATAGTCCGGTTTGTCAGCATAATTAAGAGACTGAATGTGTTCCAGAAACTGCTTCAAGTCAGATGGCAAGTGTTTGAGAAGCAATCGATGATCGTATTTCTCCTTCATTAATCCAACCTTTGAACAACAAACTCGTTGAGAAGATGCTTTCCAGCAACAATAAAGATTACCAATTACCTGTTCCTTATCTTTAATCTTCCGCCATGGAAGCTGTCCATTTACAAATTCTACCAGCATATAAAATAGCGACCAAAGATCATCGTGGCGACCCATTTCTCTATTGCGATGCGCATTTATGGAGGCATAGCGCACAGTGCCGCGGAAGCCAGCTGCCGCACGTGGACAACGCACCTCGCCAGTGCCGGTCGTGTATTGTCGCGCCAGACCAAAGTCCAACATATAAACACGCCTACAATTGTAAGGAAGTCGACCAATTGAGAAGTTACTCTGAAACAAAAACAAACAATAAGAAATCAGATTAAGGGGGTAGGGGGTTGTTGTTGTTGTAAGATTCATCGACGAACTTACAGGTTTTATATCTCGATGGAGGAAGCCAACCGAATGTATGGATGCGATTGCATTTAATATTTGAAGGCCTAAGCGTAACGTTGTGCTTAAAGAGAATGCGCCGCGCGGTTGGGCACGACGCAGTTCGGCTAAATTTTTACCTTGCAATTGCATTACAACATAATTAAATCTATCGTTTCTGCCACAGCCTATAAAGCGACAAACGTGCTCTTTGCCTGCAAATTGAAACAAACAAAAAAAATTACTATTATCGATTATCTATCAACAAATAACATCAAAACAACTTCTTTTTTTTGAATGAGAAACTGTAAACAAATGTTATTGTAAAATTCGTATTGAAAAGTCATGCTAGGGTTTCGAACCGGTTCGACAATTTTTTCGTTTCTGTAATAGCTTCCAAAATTCACAAAAACAAAATAAAAAGTTGAATGAATTCTGAAGACAAACACCATTCAGGTATTAAAAACAACTTACCCTGCAATTTCTTAAGCACCGCCACTTCCATCTTAAGCACCTGCTTTGGTTGTCGCGCTGACTCCACTTTGAGTGCAACTTGCTCCTTATTTATCAGATCCTGTCCTTCATAAATTTCGCCAAATCCACCGCCACCAATTTTGCGAACCACCTACAAACGTCCAATCAAACGACAACAATGTAATTATAACAAAAAAAACAATACCAGAGAATTAAACTGAAACACAAAACTAATCCACATTAAAGTCTACAGTACCTTCCATCGTTCTTTAACCACGTGGCCAGGCTGAAGTACATCCTCTGACGTCATTTTGATGTTGTTGTTGTTGTTCTGTAACAACAAAAAAAAATAAAAAGGTGGGCGCATTAATATTGTGTGCGGCTGGGCGTTTGATAGGTGAGTCCCCACCTGATCCGTTGAGGGTGACCTTACACGTATAGTCACACGGTTTCGTGGATGATTGTTGGGATTGGCCGGTAGTGTAGCCGATCTTTGTAGGGTAGTACCACGTGTTGGCCCCACCGACGCCTTCCGTTCATCTACTTCATTCCTGCACGAACAACAAGAACACAAACGATTAGTTGTCAGTATTTGAAGCACCGGTGAAGCCGTATTGTCACTAGTCAGCCATCGATCAGCTGACGTCTGACGATTAGCTACCCAACTATTTTTGTGCAAACAAAGAATTCACACACAATAGCCGCTGTTCATTTGAATGCGGCCTGAACCGAGGAAAATGTAGAAAGAATAGAATATACACCCTAAATGGAGCCAAACCCACACGCTTGCCGTCTCACAGTGACACTGATGGAAGCCAAAATGACAATGACCGAAGCGAATACGCGAATTAATTGGCAATCACACACAACATAGCCGCAATTAAATGCATAATTAATTAGGGGGCAGACATTTGCGGTACGGGTGGATCTCGTTTTTCGTGTATTTTGTGGGTTGGGGGGGTTGGGTAACGTGTTGAAGCGTTTACAGCCATAAAATACAGCAAACGACAGTCACGTTAAGCGAACGGTTTCGCCATATATTGATGGAACGCCTTAAAAACATTGATTTTAACATATGTACACGGACGTCTGTTTTATAATAATTCTGTTCTACCACGACTTCTCACTGCCAACCGCCTACCACCCACCACCCCTCCACACCCCACTCTCTTACTGGTTTTGTGTATAAATTTTGTGTCGCGCTTATTGTGGCCGCAACAGTCGTATTTTGCCGTCGACCCTCGCCATCGACTTTAGGGGTCCTGCTGTGTCGCGCTTGGACGACACCAACCGTACAGTCAAGGACCAATAACGTATCGTCACTGGCAACATTTCGAAGATTGTGGAAAACCACCCTAAAAAGTCACCAACACATGTGGTGGAGGCGCGCGCATTCACACACACACACACACACACAATCACAAGCACGCTCAATTGCAGGGAGAAGGACGTCGAGGACAAGCTTTCCAACAAAACAGAAAGGATAATCAGAAGAAAAAAAAAATACAATCGTCTGTCATATTTGAATCTTGTAAATCCTGGTTACCGTTGTCCTGACGGCCATCGTCTGCGACAGGGATTGTTTTTCTGTTGTTGTTGGTTTTTTGTTCATGAAGCATAAAGACAATGAAAAACAGAAACAGGTGCATAGAAGACATTAGTTGAGGTCTTGAGATTAGTTAAAAAAAAAATCATAAAAAATCTATGACATGACGTCCATTATCACATGTATAACAGGAGTCAGGAGTCGACAGGCTGTACGTGTATGGGGCGACAATTTACGCGCTGTACGTGTGTAAAATCACCCCCCCCCCACTACCTCAAAAGGATTTCTTACAACTGTAAGTGTATAAGATAGGCCTCGCTACGGTGTCAGACGGCGATGGGTTACTTTGACAGCTCACATGTGTAGATATTCCAATAAGAATGAAACTACCCTTAAGTTGAATCAGCCATAACGATATTGAGTTCTCTACAAATGTCACTTCTCATCCGCTGACACCAACTAGACACTCGTTTCATCTTCCTGATTCTTAGCACACGCTCTGCTTAGAACAGTAAATTCTAAAGGATGTCACACTGGCACGCACACACTCCCACCCAAAAAGACGTCGCAAGACGCGAATACACAAGCAAATCGCCTTTGCACACACACGCACACACACACCAGCTCCTTGTATCAAGTAGGAACAATGAATATTCTAACAGGGAAATGGAAAACTGACTGATTTTTCCACAGCCTTTTTCATTCTATTTTGGCATTAACATGGACGATTAGCACTGCACACGCACACGATTAAATGCACACACGACTTACGCTACCGCCGAATCGTAACGCTACTCTGTTTTCGTACCGTGGAAAATGGAAATTCATAAAAATTACCTTAAAATTTTTGGTTCGAAATTGCACTCGCAAATCGATTACACGACCGTCTGAGATTTCTGTGTGGTTTTTCTAATAAATTTTGCTACCCCAGTGTGAGACGCGCACTGACAGCTATGACACCAGAGAGCGGCGCGCGACGCTGCTGGGTTGCCGCATTCAAATGTCGGGATATTGTTGGTGGGATATTTTTGGCGTTTGTATATAAATATATATATGTTTACTATTTATAGATACATCTTAAAGAATGTTGGGCCTTTATCGATCCATTGTTGTGGCGGCACTTTTGATATTGTCTTTGCACTTTATAATGCTTTACTTTACGTTAATTTGTCAAATATTCTAACAATGCTAAATAAAAGCATTAATAAATTAGCAAATCTTTAATTGTAATTCGGTATTTTCTGTTTGCCTTTTTTTTGTATGTAAAAATTCCAAACTATCAAAATTAATTGTTTGTATTGAAAATCTACTTTAAACTCGAAAAAAAAAGAAGAAAATTTTAAATGTTTTTCTTGTCTAAATCCGCTTATTTCCAACTAGAAAACAATAAAAAATCTGCTTAAATGAGTTTTAAGTGCGTAATTAATACGTACGGTGACAAAACAATTTTTGGTTGGTGTCACACATCGGCGGAAACGTGCGCACATCACGTCTACATTTTTCCAACTTGGCATACGTCTTGGCAGCGTCGCGCTGTCGCCATAATTATAATTAAAGCGTCGCGTTGGCAGGTTAATTTTGCAAAATTCACAAAACAGCATTGAGCTTGAATTTTGCAGTGTTTTGGCGCAAATATTAGAATCAAAAAATAAAAAATAGCAAAAAAATAAAAACCGTCACGATTTTACAGGTGGTTGAAAAGAAGCAAACATTTTGGCCAACAATTTTTTTTTTGCAAATACCTAGCAACGATCACCTGGTATGCCGTTAGTTTTGGCAAAGGTGGCAAAAAATGCGCTTAATTAATGAGAAACTAATGACGCATTTCAATAGTGACATTGTTCTACAAGTAGTTAACTGAAAACGTGTCAATTAATATGATTTCTAATCTGCGCACAAACTCAAAAATAAACAAAATTCGGTGGGACACTTAAAAACGTCGGTCAATTTTGTTATTATCCAACAGTTTCAAAGAGAAAAATGAACGTGCTGAAAATTTGGTTTGAATACAAACTGTCGCTTTGTTTTCGTCGAATTTGAAATGGCAACTGCGGCGTCCGAATTTGTTTACGCTCATAAGTCAAAAATAATATATTTTCAAATACATTTTGTTGCCGGAGAAAAACAACAACAACAAACACGGTCGCATAAAAATAGATTTATCATATTTACAACGGTCGTATGGGCGGCTGGGGCTTTTAAATTGTGAAGCGCCGCACTTGTAGGAGGTGCCCAACAGGTGGTATTGCAAGCAGCAGAGTGGTTATCTTCTTATGTGGAGGGGAATTCTATTCATCTCACATAGACATAAGTCACAACATCGGCTTTACAGTTATTTCCAATCGCTTTCAATAGACATATATATTTTGTAAATGACCGCGAAATTCAAATTGTAACAATGAACTAAAATTGAATAAAATAATTCAGTAAAGATAATTAAAGAAGTTTTTAAACTGGATTTTAATTAATTTCCATTTTTTAGTTGGTTGCAGATTTAAAGATTCACTTAATTTTGCCAGTTAAGTTACGACCCTTAAGATGATTTACAGTAAACGTAAAAAAAAACAAAACAAAATCTATCTTAAAGCGTCAAAGACGAGTAAGTGCCCATTTCCATTGAATATTTCTGAAATATTGTTTCAAGTTGCATGGATTATTGATACAGCAATAAATTTCGTCGATTTTAATGTATTTACATGCGATTCCCATCTATGAGAAAGGATACATATAACAAGCGCTCATATGTTATGTAACAAGATTAAATAAACGCCAACGTCTATATATCCATCCAAAACAGTCTTAGCTTGAAATATGAGTGGCTGATGAATACTGATCCGTGAACTACTCGTATGTGTGCTGAAATTTATCTCATGTCACGCGTGATTATATTGGCACAACTCTGCATATGGTCGGTTCTCGTGGAATAATCGCGTTTCCCTAAATGTGAGGGATGTTTATAGTGGCATGTACCCACTAATTTGAGCTATAAATGTGCATGATTTTAATGTGACGGTAATCGCTGTTGATGGGAGTGACGATAGCAAGTTTCAAACGATTTATTATTATTTCCTCAACATGGTAATGCTGGAAAACTACTCCATATGTTTCTGCATCATAACATATCCATTGAAGTGCACAATCAGTTTTTCGCCCGAATACAACAACAACAAAATAATTGTCGAAGCCGTTTTCGAGATGATCATCGTTCAACTGACTGTTCGCTTATTTTTATGACAAATGATGCAACTAAAATGCTTACAAGATTTTCGAAATTGACTTTAGAAATTTTAAGACAATCAATTGACTAAAGTTTACTGAGGCTTTCTCAACATCTGCCAACTTTATTGACATTCAAACGGTGCCGGTTCCAAGGGCTTGGTTGCTGTTTTTTGCATAAGCGTCTCTTCAAGTTGGCGCTTTCAAATTATTTACAACGGCATACCAACCATATCTGAATGTTCTCTATATACATATATAAATGTATAATCCTTAAACCACAAACGCGTCTTGTCTAAATAGTGCAGCGATTGCGTTCGAAATACGTACAAACGCTGAGACGTATCACCGTCAATTTACTAAGACAAGCTGCCACAGAATGTTCATACATACAGAATTCGGTGAACATTCAACAAACACCAAAACCCTCCCCCCGCCAGCCCCACCAAATATCCGAGACGTTCTTCGACTTTGTTTTGAGTGAGGAAATTTGAGGGTCAGGTACATGGAAGATTATATTTTGAGTGGTTTGATATGAGCATATGATGACTTCAAAGTTCAAGGTAATATTCGTCCAAAGTTGCAGTGAATGTCAAGTTCTCGCAGGTAAACGAATTGTTATCATTCTAAACACGACTTTGTGCATGTGAATTACAAGGAGGATGGATACTGACATGATGGATAGTCGCTTACACGGTATGAGATTTCGTGGAGATGAGACGTCAGGTATGCCTTGTTTATGGCAAATACTTTCTAGATTACTTGATGACATAAATTTTCCATTTTCCAGGAAGTTTAATATTACATCAACTACGCTTCTGGCTGTTTTTGATGTCGGATGTGAGCTTGAATGTTTGCTCATGTCATATAGATTGTCTCAAAGCAAGATGCCCGACATGAAAATAAAGTTGAATAGAGATTCTCAAGGACAATATAGACAATTTTCAAATATGTCGAAAATGGTTTAGGTTTCTCTTTTTTGCCGAATAGTTCGAAATCATGAAACTGTTGATTCAAGGTCAAAACAAAACATTCTTTATTTCATTCATCCTATTTTCTTTCTTCTTTAAACAAAACAACAAAACAAAACTGAAAAGAATGCTTTTTCGTTAAAAATTTAAAGACTTGTACGATTAGATTATTTTTGCGCCCAACGAAATTATCAAAGGAAATGTATTCTTGGAATGATGGAAAAGAAGTCGAAAGCTTTTTGATTTAAAATTCTCAAAAGTCTTAAGAATAAACCAGATCAAATGGAAATGGCTGGATTTAAGTTGAGTTTAAGCTTGTACATTTTTAGCTTTATGCAGTTTTACAGTTAAATGTTCATCAATCTTACATGAAACATTAAAGGTTCGTGCAAAGCTTAGCTCCAAATATGACTAAGTAAGTTAATCTGGTGATGTAGTGAGCCACAAAGTGTATCAACCATGCGACCATAAAACAATTTGTAATGAAAGGAGCACGACGCTAAGTTAAATAGCATAAAACTAAGTCAAACAAGCCAGCAGAAGAAATAACAAATGTTGTTTTAATAACATGTTGTGCAAAGTTTACTTAAATGTCGTTTACAGTAAAATGGCAGCCAGTCTGAAATCCATATTTAATACCAGGTAAATAACGTAAATATTAAATGGCAGAAGTTCGTGCTAAATTTACACCGAAAGCAGCTGGGTAAGCGGGATAAGACGCACAAAGGTGTATCCAAGCATGGGGACGAGGATTTGCAGTCGATGTCACCAGATCCCAGCACGTTCGACTACATTACACGTTCCGTGTACATCGACTACCGTTTAAATGAATACGCCTGCCTACTAGGGGGATGGGGGTGGGTGGGTGGTATTCGGTGCGACAATGTACATCTGTGTGGTTTTTTTTTCGGTGAACGTCATTTTGGGGTCATGACCTGGAATTTGTTGCACTGAGCACACTGAAACGTCCACCCGCCATATCCCATCCAGCTGGAGACGACGAGCCAATATGTAATGTTTGCCTTATTTTCCTTTTCTTTCCATCATATGAACGATTATTTTTCTATGGTGAGGAGACCAACATCACGTACAAGCGACTGGTGCATTGGTGCACAAATCCGGCCAGTGGGAATGAGGACATGATGTGCCACAATAAGTATTGTTGGCGTCTTATCACCACCTCTATATCGGTCATATAGATTAAACCGCTGAAATAGCTGCGCCAGAATGTATTCAAAGCTCGCATCGAAAGGACACAGGGAAATTGAATGAAACTGATCCTTGAAGGTAGATTATCAGTGTAACAAAGACACAAACGGCCTTTCCATTTTCATAATCATTTAATTGCATATTACTAATTACATGGGGAAACTTGAAACGGTGCTTCTGTGGGCTCGCTAAATTTGATGCTCAATTCCTGGCTATGCGCGTTTCAATCTTCATTAACAATCAAGGCAATCGGCGTCTTTATGTTTGATGATCCGCCATAGTGTTTTGTCGTTTTATTTTTGCGCTGCCACGTTTGAATCGAAAGTTAGTACAACACATATCCGTACAGATATGTATATGTAAAGTCTCAGGGGTGACATCACGCTGAAAAGGTCTTTTGTGCTACAAATGCGGTGGCACTGAACCTACACACAAGATATATAGAAATGTTCTGATTACGGAGAGTGAGACGGCGAGAATAGTTGCGAGGACCGTCTCAAGCTTCGACCCAAACTTTAATGAGGTGATTCATTTTGAATACGATTCCGGTATTTCGTGCAACAATAGAGGGATGGAAAGTGTAACGCTAACATAAAGGGTTTATCCGCAATTGTGTTCGCCAAAAAGGCAACAACAAAATAAAAAAACACGCGGCAGGGAGGGCCGACGCAAGATTTCATATATACAAATATATTCTACTCCTCTTTTTGTCATTAGATGAACGATACTGATCCGACATGTAGACACGGTAGAAAACATTTTTTTTATGCCAAAATGAAATTTTGACCTTGAAGGAGTGTTCGTGTTATCTTGATGTAATCAGTAAAGTTATATGTAGAACTACTTAATAATGTAGAATATATAATTGTAGAAAAGTCGACCGTTTAAAAGATGTGAAAAACAAAATATCATTTGACCTTGAAAACTAAACTTTTTGATCTTGGTATATTTAATAAAAAGGCTGTGTTCGAAAATTATATATTGTAGAAAATCATTACACCAACAAAATAATGTGATACGAGATATCCATATATAAAATAAGGAAAATAATGCACTTTTGACCTTGACATGTTCAGCAATGATGTAAATCTCATTAAAGCCTATTATAATGTAGAAGAAATAATTAAAATTAATTGGACGTTAATTTAGAGATTGACTTTGAGAGTAAGTTAAGAAAACATTGAAAAACAACGTACTTAAGTTTGCATCATTAGAATTTTTTGTCAACAAAGTCGTATAACAAGATTACATATATGGTATACTCGCCTTCTCTCTTTTTTTTGAGAAAAAACATGACGATGGGTATATATGAAATAAGAACACAAACTCAAATGTAAATTATCCCACAAAACGTAAATGAGATAGCGATGAACAATGTGATGTTGGTTTACATGCAGAATTTCTATCAAGGTCAAAAGATCAGCAAAAGTGCGATATTTGTCCTTTTGCAACTAAATCGATTCAGCTAATAGACTTAAACAATTTTAATCCCTGCAACTACAATTTTAACGATTTTAATCCATTTATTAATCAAAACGCAATGAGCATGATTGAAAATCCCATTGCAATTGATGGAAATAGCTGACATCCTGCGTTAAATTATTTTCCTTGCGAATTAACACAATCTATAACGCAGTTGACCTACTTCTAACTCCGTACGCGACCGCCAAAAGCTCCGGCAAGCTTTGACGTTTGCCAATTTATTACCCTACACAGCACCCTCTTGTGCGCTGTACCCTTTTTTCTATTTTTTTTTTTTTTTTTGAAAGCCCAGAACGCCACCCACCCACCCCACATGCCCCCTCTATACGCTTACGATGCACGCAGACATTCACACTCGTACCTATACCGTTCCATTACAGCGTCTCTGAAAATTCGCCGATCGAGGGTGGCGATGCGGTGGGGTGAGTGGCGATGCGGTGGGGTGGGTGGCGAGGCTTTTCGGAATATCTACGATTGTCGTACATCGCTAAAAGTGGATGACTACTGCGCGAATATGAATTGACGGCTTTATCAAATTTATTATGTTGGCAAAGTTGCTGAGCACTTTTTTTTTATCACCCCCCCTCCCCCCGAACTACCCCATTTTTACCTACTCACTCGATATTTCTTGTTTTGTATGGTATATTCTCTTATGGCAAAAGGAAAGCGCGTAGCAGGAATACTTCCGCTAATGGGCGAGGCGGGTGATTGGGTGGGAGCGGAGTTTCCGGTGAGTCGTGCGAAGAAAAATCATATCCGCTTAAATCCATTCCGGCTGCGAATACGCGCGAGCGGCGACACATTCGCGCATTTCAATTTTCCTATCTGTACATTTGTTCACGGTTGGCATTGAACTAGAAAAAATTGTACGTATGGAGAGATCGAAAAAAAAAAGGGTGGAAGGGGGTAGCTGGCTATATGGTTGGGTTGTTTTGTTTGTTTTGGGTATATAATCCAACCCGGTAAACGGCATATGAAAATGTTTAAGTATCCGGGATGCATTTACCACAATAAATGGCGGGTTGGGTGTCAGCTGTGTGGGTGGTGTGGGATGCTGTGATGTGGGTCGCAATGTATCGGCTGCACAATGGACGTGTATATTTATTTATATTGATGCTGCATCGCCAATTGGCTGGCTCAATGCACACAATGTATACCCAACATATATTGATTCATTGCAAATTGTGTCCATAGAGCGATTAATCCGATTAACACATAACATTTTGCATCATTCATAATAATTATCTGCAACACCAGCTAGTGCATGAAAATGTTCATCCCTTCTAAAATCGCTGATTGTTAGAATTCTGCCACAGAGATTTATGGCATTGATTCGGTGCTGTGCGTCATTACAACATCCGATAGCGATGTAGGTGGCCAGTGGGCCCAATTTCGGCGAAAGGGTTGCTTTTTAAAACTCGACAAAAGTCAACATCGCCACGAGTTAATTAAAAAAAAAAAAGAAGGCCATTCATAATTAATTCATATTTCAAAATTCACGTTCGATGTTATTGATGCTGAAGGGTTTGGCGAGTATGGCTGACAATGACTGTGATGCGTGGCCATGTATGACGCCGCCCATTTCACCTCATGTTTTATTCAATTTTGGTATCAAAAAACTGACAAATTAATCAAATCGCTGGAGTTTTCCCAATGCATTATTAAATTTGTCTAATTGGTCATTGTTGAAGAGAATAAATGAAAAAAACTGTACGCTTTTCATGACAGCCATCGACAATGAAATTAATTTCAATTTATTATCGAAATCCCTAAAGCTCATTAAGTATTTACCTCTATTTATGGGGACCCTTTTTTTTTTGTGTGGTGTCTATGTCGTTAACACCGCAAATCCAATTGAGTACCAAGTTCGAAAAGCATCCTTTCACAATTTTAAGACAGAAAATCTCAATAAAACAGTTTCCTTTTATAGCATTCAGAATTTTTGACAAAATTTTCAAATGGGATAATCTTAAAAGGTAAAGTGCTAAGTGGATTAATCCGACAATTTTCCGTGTTCTTACACTGTACAGAATTTATATATAAATTCCTGGAACGGTATGGCTTCGTTTGCCTTAACAATAATCTATAGAAAGTCAAAGATGTTACATTGAATTCAGAGTGTCTCGTGGGAGTAAAGGTGAAAATAAATTCAGGGGAACCGGGTCTATTGGGCTTCATATGTAACAGGTCCCGATCCTTAGGGGCCAATGGCTCGCAATTAAACTTGACACTCTTGATGGCATTACGTTAAGTATTGTTTTGACCTTAAAATGTTCGACATATTTGGTTATCGGTATCTTTAACTACCGTTTAGAAATGTGATTTGACCTTCAAATTTTCATTTTGCTAAAACTATAAACACGTTTTTGAGAAAACGCTAATTAATGTGGAGATTATTTGATGGTTGGCATATTTAATACATAATTTTTATAATTACGAGAATAAAATGACTATCGATTGATTTTTGTATTGTTTAAGTTGTTGCCTAAAAGAAAAGGTAATGTTGTTTCTGTGACGTCAATGACTCTTGTTCTATGTTCTTCTGTTTTTTTTTTTTTGTATAAACTAAAAGCAGGTACATATTATAACGATAATCTAAAACAGTTCCACTAATTTCGCCAATCGAAAAACCTTTACTATGACTAAACTTTGCGTGAGTTCGGTTACTAAAAAGTTTCAATTAGTTTCGCTGGGACAACTACTTTCACTCTATTTACCCTCTACAGACAAAAAGGCGATATTGTTTATTTCGTTCATGTATTTCGTTAACGTAAAGCAATTGTATCGGAATTCCATTCGAAGGAATTGTGAACCCTTGCACCTTATTATTCAGTTTCCATTTACATCAAACAGTTCAAAGCCTAAAATTGATTGACTGTGTGCGAAACACTGAAATGTAATCCCCCATATGAACACATATCGAATGGTTTCTTGTCAACCCATTTCGATTTGTTTGTGTATCGCCATGCTTACCGGCAATCCGTCCCACCCCACAAACCGCCAACCCCCACCTACCCTCCACCCCTGCCAGCCTGTAAGGAGAACTGTGATCGTCGTGTGCTGCTATATAGTTAAATATATTATGTACCTTCGACCTTTTGTGTATGCCACGCTCGCACATTTCTTTAAATATTTAAATGAGAGGATGAATTTTTCACAAGACAGCAAGATACATAAAAAGGCGCACGTACCGTCCATACATGCTGCACACAAAATGAAAACAGAAAAACCAAAAAACAAAAAAAAAAACACAAAACAAAAGAAAACAAAAAATGTATAAGATGTCGCTTTCTCGACTAAATATACATATAGAAAGTTCTCGCATTTTTGTTGTAACGCATTACAACCATAGCCGTCTAAGATTTCGTTTTACAGTCTGTGCATGTCGGCTGTCTTTGCCAAAAGGAAACAGGAATATTTAAGATTCCTATTGTTTTAATCGTCGATAGCATTCGATCGTTGTGCCCCATAAACGGCCAGCCGGCTCATTGACAGGCATTCGCATGGAACTTCAGTCTTCAGGTGTCGAAGTCACGGATGTGCGCCTTGAAACTGAAATTATTCTCGTTAACACACAGAGAAGGTCGACATCGTGTCGGCAACATTTCAATGAAATGAAATTAAGTGTTTGCCTTTGAGCGATTCTCGCCAGCAATCTTCGAGAATTCGGGCAATTTGTCGTCCATTTATGTATACATAGGTACTACCTATGTACTATTTAACTCACAACCCCGTGCCGGCGCATATACACGCATCCGTGTGAGTGTGACATTAAATCGTCGAATAACGATTTAGATAGAAATCAATTATGATTTGGCGAGGGGAGGGATGGCATGGGATGATGATGGTGAGACCGGACGTGTAATGGCAACTGTGACCCTTGACACCTCGACATCGGTGTCGCTGGCCCATTGCATTCGAATCCTCACGCATTCACAATTGCATGACCCCATTGGATACATCGCATACAGACAGTCAGACATACAGACTGTCCGTTCGGCGTAATAAACATAAATCAGAAATTTTGCTGCGGATGCATAGCGTCCATTGAACGTTCATGAATGGCCAAAAGCTTCATTGAAATGAAAATTGCTAAAAGTGCCGTCCGTGTTGGGAAATGGGCGAATTTACACAAAAACAACAACAACAAAACATTGAATGAATTTCGGCAATGACTTGAAGTTCGTCTGACTGAGCTCGTCCTTTTTGCTATATTTATACATGCAAAGGACTGGAAAATACGTGTTGGCACTTGAACTGTGCGTGAGCGGCCGCGGTTTTATAGTGCCGCATCTCATTTGCTTTAATTTGTCATTTTCTTTTCTTCAACTTACAGTTTCATGAAATTTTTCAATAATTCGTTGGCGGGATGACACATTCGCAAGAATAAATGCTGAGGTGGACGGATAATGGCGAAAGCGTCATTACGTTGAATTCGGTTATTTTTTTTTTGTTGGCGTAAAAACTGCGATTCGGCACTTTCTGTTTTACCAAACAATTGAATGGAAGCATTTCATTTCAAATTGTGCCGCTATAATTGAAGACACCATTTTTCACTTAAAGCCGCATATTAAACTTGACATTGAATGCCTAACCGCAAGTTGTATCCATAAATGATGAAGCCACTGATTCGACTAGTGAAGAATCCTTATCGTTGAAAATTGCAATCACTTAATTGACATTAACTGAGTATACGGCAAATACCTCATGCTGAATCATTTCAAAAAAAAAAAAAAATTCAAACCACTTATTATAAGGCTGCAACTTATTCGAAAGTAAATAATATTTGCCATAAATTATTAAAGCTGACGGGCTGACAGGCGACAGCTTCTTTCTCCAAAACTTTCTTTACTTCTTTCCTCTTTTTATTTTCTCTTTGTGTTTGTGGGGAAAACTCGGTGGGAGGATTTTGACGTAAGAACGACAACGACGGGCTTCTTCCGCTCTGAATGACTGTTGCCAGAAATAAAAAACAAACAGTGAGAAATCTACTTGAAAATTGATCCACTTGAGATAAGAAGCGCCACGGGACACTTTTGCAACATGTGAAGGACTCGCAAAATCTGCCGGCGGAATTTACTTACGTTGAACATGTATTCGAGTATACATCTTACTGTTATATGTATTGTGACTCACGGGTTCGAAGACAAAGTAGTTGGTTGTTCCTTAAAACCGACAATTGGCAATTGTTGCCAAATCAAAGTTACTTGGAACTTCATCTCAACGCCATCCAAAAATAAGTAAATATTGAGACAGCAAACGACATTAAAGATGCCAGTAGCAGCACTTTAGATTCATTTTAGGTAATAATGAAAACTCAATTATTGTGCTTCGTGTTCAATACAAGAATTAATTCGCTGGAGAAGTTCTCGTCGTCATCTGCGAATATATTTACATATGAACTTTTGCATCATACATGACATCTGTACATTTTCGATGTGAAAAGCCCTTTGAAGTATACAAATTACCCAAATTTAATCTAATAATCTTGGTTTTACGTAAAGGATGCCATCTGGGGTTGGTTGGCTGGCGTATATAACAATGAATTGGATTATCAACGCATTAAAGACGACAACACTGTTTTGGTTAAAGTACACGAATTTGCATCTCTATAAGAATTCATTTAAAATCAAATGCAGTCATGTGAGCGCTTGACTTTCAAACAACTACCCCCCCCCCCCCCCCCCCCC
>JANSTS010006255.1:0-15187 GCA_026546915.1 Sylvicola fuscatus | reverse complement strand
AATCATAATTCCAATTTTAATTCATAAGATTATTTTATTTAAGTATTTGCTTGAAAACCTTATTGAAGAATGACTGAAAACATGATCTCAAGTTTCAAAACAACCCATTTTGTTTTCAAGTTTGCAAACACAAATTAATTCTACAATCAGTATAATAATAAAAACCATAAGCTTTTCATAAATAACATAATATTGTAACATAGATACGATAGGTCATCCGCAAACGAGTGCAATGAATTGAACGGACGGCCTTCTAAAAGATAAACCCCCAATCCCAAAAGCATTAACAATAATTTTAGAGTTTATAGTCGCAGAAGCAGCACAAACTTTTAATAGTAACATACTTAACCTCAATTAACTTAATAATATACTTTGTGAATATTAATATTTAAACATGAAACCACCGTATGAGACCACATATTCAACCCTTATTACCGTGCAATATAATGAAGCGATATACACATGTTAATGACTATCACCTCATTCACCTTCCCACAATAGTTAAAAGCGCCACGATACGCTTCGTTTATAATGTACTTGATTTCCACTCCTTGCATTTACAAATCTATAGACACGACTTCGTAAATAGCCATTAAGCATGTACTAGCGATGCCCCATCATTGGTCTCCTGGCGATCGGAAAAGGGTTTCATCGCTGGCCCTGTACGGGGAATCCATTTATGTCAATGTTCACCTCCTTCACCTATATTCACTGTGCACACACATATCGTCGGGCAATATCTATTGAACCCTTAACCTCATGGCTAAGCAAACATCGAAGCAAATAAAGGGGGTGACGTTTTTATGGTAAAGTGGTCAGATGCCTGATTGGTGTGAGTGATAAAAATAGCTGGTGGAAGGGGTGGAGCAGCGCATAAAACGAACAGGGACTATCATAATTAAATATGATGTATGAGAAATCATTAATCAATTGATCAAATTGAACACCTCAATTGGAGTGCTCACTTTAGCCACTCGGAACTGGAATCCATTAATCACCGTGCGATTTGCGCGTGTGAAATTGATAGCCACCGCAGTAATTTATTAGTCGATTTGATTGGCTTTGAAAACATTTTATTTTTTAGAGGTAAAGATGATTTTATTAATCTCATGGCGTATAATTCGATTGGCAGAATCGAGTGTATCGTTTAATTAAATAATTAATTTTACAATAAAACATGAGGCTTTAATGCCACATTACTTTGTATGAGAAAAAAAAAACTATTGGCCATAAACAAAAAAATCAAGAATACAAACAAATATTAAAAGGTTTTACAAATTTCTTTAAATTTGCACGACAACATTGAATATAATTTGCGTCCATAATCTTATCAAGTTACACATATTTTTCTCATTCAAATCATATATAAATTTTCGATTACTGAATCATATAAATAAGTAAAAAATTGGATAAGCTTCTAACAACCATCTAAGGAAGTTCTTTTCCACCGCCTGTATATTTTCTTTATTTCAAAATTCACTTAACAACAAAATCATTTGCATATGTGCTCCCTATGTTATTATGCTACGTTCGCAGGGGATTGGCATATCTAAAATATCCATCGAACGTTTATGGCGGCGCGCGTGGCACGGCCTCACTTTCGTCGCGCTTATTACGTGTAATTTTACCGCGCCACACATTGTTGCCGTCTTGGCACTCTCATTTCCACGTCTTGGGCACCTCTTCAAGTAAATGGAAAAACAATGGGGCTCAAAATAAATGGAAGCCTGTAATATAATTTCTTATTTGCTCAGTCGGTGCGGCATGGTGCTATGTTGCAGTGTTAGCTGGTATAGCTGAGGACTTTCTTTGCTTCATCCATTGAATTGAACGCGCAGGCAAGACTGCTAAACTGAAAATAATACAGCCATATGCTTCCAATGCGGTACTAAATTATGGTCCATGGTCGAGAGTGTGAGATTTAGACGTCGACTTTATTGTTTTTTGTACGCGAAAGGTGGGGTTATAGCGCCAGGTAAACAAAAGCATATGGGATTTTGGTATAGAAGGTGAAAATAGTAAGAAGCACACACAAAAGTTGTCGATTTTTGGTTCTTCACGTGTTCTTAAGATTTTAAAATCCATATCGCGAACATGGAGTGGGTAAAATGTGGCCTGGTTGCCGTGTAAAATATGCGTAACATCCACGTACATAACATTAGTGCTGTGAAATCAATAAAACAGTGGCAGCTATACGTCATGTTGTGGGCCTCCCTTATCAAAAATTAAAGCGACAAGTTTTTCTATATAAATGCAAATTGTCAATTTGTCACCTCAGAACAAGGGTAATGCCTATTATTTGACTAAGATTGAAGAGAGGAAATCATTTCAGTTCCATTCTAACGTCCCTCTTGCTGTGTTGCTCTGACATTAGCAAATTACTTGAAACTTGTAAAAATATCTCATAGCGAATTACTCAAACTGACGCATTTTACGCGCATACGAATTGTTCTATTGTTTCGACAAGATGCTTTATGATTTCAACTTTTTATCTTTAGACAAGAAAATGTTTGAAGAAAAATACTCAAAAAGATACAATTAATATGATCGTGGCAGACCAGGAGCAATTATGCGCAACTTCCGGGTTCCCACAATCAAGTATCTGCATTTCAGCCAAATCCAAATCAACGCAAAAAAAAATTTTGCATATACAAATTTGGAAAATTCTGTGGGGTGGTAAATGGCAATTCAACACATTTTGATTTGAGCCCCTTTTTAGCAGGATGCTTCATGGAGTTCTCTGCAACAATGAGGCGTGGAAAAGTGAAGAAAAAAAAACACAAGAAAGAATAACAACAAAACAGAACAACAACTGGAAATCTGTCGCCTTTTCTCGACATGAATGTGCTTACGCGTTATTATACATGTACATTTATACATATCAAGGGATTTTGCGGTGGAACACATAGGGGTTGGAACATTCACACTCTAGATTACTTCAAGTAGCATGATTTGACACCCTTTAGGTTTTATTTTGAAAAGACTCTTAACGAGTTGAATATTTTTGCATTTAAATCAAGACTCTTGTCTGGATGTGGGAAGCGTTCTGACAACGACATATACAGCATATCTGTAGGGTGTAGAACGGTTTGCTGGCGGCATGGTACCAAGTGTCAACATACACTCACACACTCACACATAAGTACAAAGGTGAGAGGTGAACGAAAATTTGGTTTTATTATTTTACGGTTTTGTGTGCAGATTTGTTCTTAAAAGCTTTGCCGCCTTCTGTTCATCATCAATCCTAATTTAACGCCCTGCAGAACACACACATTCGATGCGGTAGCCCACATATTGATGTATGGTGGGCCAAATGGTAAATTTTAATAATCTTATTTCTAAGCTGAGTGGTTATATGTAGAAAATCATGTTCATTGCCTTTAATAATATTAATGTGGAACACCAACGTTTATACAAAAATATCACGCATTGACCAACATGAGATCTACCTTAATCCTTATCAATCATTATTCCTGGCATGTTGTTGTGGGATTATCAGCAAATTAGAATTCCCCAAAGTACTGAAGGCACAAACAGCTTCTGTTGCCTTGCCCTTAGAACGCCACTTGAAGGTTCTTCGGTCGTAACCTTCCAGAATAAATACCCGGTGTAATTAGAAAATTCACGTGCTACCAAACTCCGAAGGGTAGGCGCCGCGACGCGCTGCGCCGCGCCGGCAACCAAATAACACCACGCTCCACAGTCAAGTGCCTCTTCTTATCGCACGTGTAAAAACACAACACAACGGTATATTTTATCGAATGAAAGAGTATTAAAAATGTCTTTACCTTAAAAATTAAAAATGGAAAATCTAATTTATCTTTTGGGAAAGAACATCTAAGGGCGGTAACATAATTGACCACAAAATCCCAGAGGCGCTTTTACAAGGCAATGAATAGGACAGAATTTATGATAAAAATGAAAAGTGTCGAGCGCGAAAGGGTTGATTGTCATATTTCGCTGCTCGTAGGTAGTTATCATCGGGATGGGGGTTCTGCATGTGAATGAACGTCGCACTCTACGGCTATAAGGACTACACAGCGTCTTAAGATATGGCATTTTAAGTCGGCAACGGTACTCGTGGGGTACTAGGGCGGGTTAGCAGCAACATTCGACGCGACGGAATGAAATAGCGGGTAATTATTAGAGGTTTCTCGGCTTACAAAAGATTTTGGGTAAATGATTTATGTGTACAAAGGAGAGCCATTATTAAAGGCAGTGAAATTCTGGAGTAGAAACGGCGGTCCACAACCAAAATTGATTTTTGTTATGTTATTTATTCTAGTAATTTTGTTCAAATGTCCGAAAAATGGCATATCCACGATAATACACATTTATCTTAAAACTATTTAAATATTCACAGTTCGTAAAAATATAAGCTCTTTAACTCTGCCCCTGTTTTCATTGCCAAATGCATTAGAAGCATTTAATATTTACAACCCTTGTTCTTTACAGACATACAGAAGTTCGGTGTACTTAAAGTAAGATAAAATCAGTCTTCTATTTTCATGAGTATATATTCCCGTATATTTGGTCGCCTTGCTTTCACAGAATCCTGCGCACACCATCATCTTAATTCACTTATCCTTTAACTATATATGCATGTACATCGTACGCCCAATTCCCACTCACAGAGTAAGAAGAAATTTCCAACTTCAATGTGGGAATGATTGTCTCTTCCTGATTTTTGCGGCAAGGAACCGAAAAAGATGCGAAACTCTTTTTCCGCTATTTCGCAGCCACCACCGTACAAGCATTTTGCACAAAGCGAGTGTATCAAACACGTTACATGTGTAGCAGGCGAGTTCTACATACATTTAGATAATAATATAGACTCTGATCCTTTCTGCGTTGGCTTCCTGGTATTTCTGGAGCTTAATTAAGATTTTGGTATGAGATGGACGTGGTGAAATTCGGAAAGAGGGTCCTCTTAATTCTGTATTATAATATTATGTGTGCGGGTAAAAGGCGAATGTGCGTGTTTTTAGGACTTTCGCCATGCTCAACACCGCCACACAGTAATCAACAATTTACAAATGTATTTTGTGTAGGCAGAATGCAAACACACTCTTTGGGATTTATAAACAAGCTGAGCGTGAGTCTTAATGAAGATGAAGTTTTACGATATAATTTATTGATTTCCGAACGAATCCTGACTGTCTGTCTTGGCGATAGGATGTTCACATAATTGACTTGTAGGCTGTACAGTGAATACAGATACTTGCTTTATTTAGTGACCAACAGTCATAATCTACATTGACATAAAATATGATTTCTGCAACGATTAAAAAGTAATGTTTAGGTGATCTTTTATACTTTGTTCGAACAACTCAACCATG
This sequence comes from Sylvicola fuscatus, assembly GCA_026546915.1. Lineage (NCBI taxonomy): Eukaryota > Metazoa > Arthropoda > Insecta > Diptera > Anisopodidae > Sylvicola > Sylvicola fuscatus. The sequence goes on along the minus strand of JANSTS010006255.1, from coordinate 9,848 downwards.
CCGTTTATTCTTGTCATGAGAATAATATTTAGTTTTTGTGTTTATTTTTAATTTCACCAAGTACCAACTGTACAGTTTTATTTCAAACATGAAATTGATAACTAATCCGCATTCATGCAGTTTAAAATCAAAATTGTAAAACATTCCAGACATAACAATAGTAACAGTACTTAGTGCTTATACCAATGTGGATATTTAGAACACTTGCAGCAGCTTTTACAAACATTCTTGCAGCACATACAAATTAGATTCAATGTGAAGGGCAGAGGGCTATTACCGATTCGCCTGAAGGTTCAAAAACATAAAATGAACATAATTGCAATATTACCATGAGAGAGCATCAGCAGGATAACCAAAAAAAAGACGAAGATGTAATAATTTGTGGTTAACGAGCTTATTTGGATGTTCGCGGAGGATGTGAACGAGATTTTGCATAGACAAACATGGAAGTCGACACAATATGTATGCTTATATGCAGGAACTGAAGAAGAAGCCATACAGCAAAACGCTTGAGCATTTGCGTGTTTTCTATGCTGCAGGGTGCTCTTAATTATCATCGCATTCTTGAGCATGAAAAGGTTTGCAATTAGTCACTTGCCAGTGTTGCGGAAAATGTGTAAATTCTCAAGTACTTAGTAATGAGTGTAGAGAGCCCGACGTACACATAACGCAGCGCTTGTAGCGCCAAGCATCCCCTATCTTAAATCGCATCCAGGTATAAATAATTCAGTCGAGTCGCTTCAAGTACGCCCAGCAAATTTATTTATTTGGCCGTCAATTTAATACAGCACTAAGAATACTATTTATCCACAAATATTTCCTAATTTGGCAATCACTGCAATTAATTTGAAGGCGCTTCGCAATTAAAATATTTTTCGTTGACGCATGAGCGTCTTTCATCAAAGTGAGTAGTGACTTTTGAAAATAGAATAAATATTTTGAAGCAGCACAGAGTGTTTACGTTGCCAGTTCAAATAAGACGGCACTAAATTTTTCCTTTTTCTATTTTCTTTGCAGTTAATGGAAACTTTTAACATACCGCTCACATTACACAGCACATACAGCCACATTGCACCACGTGAATATAGAAATTCAAATTAAATCTTTAAGAACCGAACGAGTTTTAATGTATGTACATACATTTTCACATTGTGGAGCTCTGTAATGCAAATTTTTGGTTGTTATTTCAAATCAGAATAAAATTATTCCGCATTTTCAGGGCTGTGTACACATTATACACATATGAGTTTGCATTTACTGTACCACTGTCTCATCATATATTTTGCAAGGAGCACATATGAAACACTCCCAAGCTCTATATAGTTGAGATGAGTGTTGTTGCCTTAAGTACGACTTACATGTACACAAATTGCCACATATTTTCTGATTTTTCACATAGCAGACACCACACACATTCAAAAAGTGTACATTATCTTGCCTTCTAACCCACCCTAAGGCAACTGAAATTTTACAATATAATGGCAGGGAAAGTCACCTAATACCAGTTTTTTATGAGCATTGCAGTATTTAGACTTTAAATTCTAAACTAAAAAAAAAATCATTGACAATATTTTTTTTCATAATTAAATTTAAAAAAAAAGAATTTCAAAATAAAAATGGCAATTTTGTTTTAAGATTCTTAATCTTGGGACTTACTAAAGTTGTATTAAGGTTTTAACTTTGCCAGTTAAACAACAATGTTTGAAAACATTAAAACAGCGAAAATTTAGACTCAATCGAAACGTTTAATAATTTAAAAATAAAGTGTATGCATAATATGTAAAAGATTATTTCTAGAAATATCAGAATACAAAGAAATAAGTTCATTGTTAAAACATTTACTTCTGTGGAAAATGAAAATAAAATTAAAGTGGTATTGTGTTGACAGTTGCTTGAATAAATTGTACTACGTATTCAAATTTGCTAAAGTTTTCCGTCATCTAACTGCTGCTACAGTCTCGGTGGTGCATGTATAGATTCACGTAGGCACCATCGGAGACACATTGGCGTAAGGCACACACTCCTACTGTTCACACATTGTTTACACTTTTGCACAATTCACAATCCGCACATGAACCCATTACTTAACTTCTTCCTATACTCGTTTATGGCGAAATGGAAAACCAATCTGCCACATACAAACATTCTCCAGTTAAAATAATCAACAAATATTCACAAATGTGTGCCGCCAACGTGGGAGGATGCCTGAAAAGAAAGCGGTAAACAAAGCGGCAGAGACATTCTCAAACAAATAGAAAACTGATTACATTTGAATCACATCCGGTATTGCAACCCAGTTGAAAGTACAGTGGCATTAAAATATATATTATGTACATGCTGATAATTTGGATCTAGCCCAGGAGTGGGAAATCTGTAACAGCAGGTTAACGAGAACTCGCCGAAAAGTGCGACGACAAAAAGAAGCGTTTGTGTGCGCGCAATTTGGGCACGACGAATTTTTACTTGACTTCTAAATAACCTCATTTATATTCAACTATGAACGTGCGGTTTACCTTTATTAATCTTATAAGGAGTTTTATAAGCGAGCATTTGCAGACGACATTTCCATTTCCTATGTTAAATTCATTCATTTCATTTTCCTATCAGCATTGCTTTCACTCACACCACCCACTCAGCCTCACGGGCACGCCGATTGCATTGAATCCTCGCTCATCCCCCGCCCTTGTATGTCACAGCGAGGCGACAAATTCGAGAGCAGCAGTCGAGCAAAAATAAAACGGCAAATCTGTTTATAAGCAAAATTATTTATGCTCGCCTTTTTCATATTTGTCATATCGGATATTTCGCAGTAAATCTCTTCCTTTTTACGCATATACCCACTGTGGTTAAGGGCATATACTCGAACATTGTACAATATACAGTCTACCAACAAATATATTTCACTCAACAATTCCACCACAAATTACCGAAAATCACAAAGGCTTTGGGGGTGGTGTCAGACAAACAGAATGAACTTTAAAATCACAGTGTGACGTATTACTCCTGGCTTTTTTCCCAAACAGCAGATGGATAAAAAAATATTTCAACGTTAAGTGACTGGAGAGATTTTTATTTATTTCCCTTATCTGAACTGACATTTTTTTATACACATAGAATTTGACAAAAAATTCTAATGATGCATTTTGACACAATCGGATCCCAAAAATGGTCTAGAAAAAATTTCGAAGCATCCATAATTGAATTTTCTTTGGTTAAGGATTCAACTAGGATTTGAATGTAATGCAGGCCTCGTCCCTCTCTGCTACGTTTTTTAGTATAAATATCATATAGGTACTTCAGAATTATTATAAATTTTTTTTTTCTCATTAAAGAATATTGAGAATTTAGTTGTATGCGACCTACCATTTACTAACAAATTTGATTTCTAAAGATTGATGGATTACATCCTAACAAATTAAATTAAAATAAAAGTAGCAATACGACTTTGAAAATGAATCAAAACTCAGTTAAAAACTTTAAGCTCATACGCGTCTAAAATCTAAAGTCTATGAAGTACATAAGAAATTTATTGATGTTTGAAATTCAATTGTCTTATTAACCACACATATAACAGACGACATGGCCACAAAACACGACCATAAATAAATAATAAAACGCATATACATTCCCTTAACCCTTGATCAGCAAATAAGAACATGTAATACACAGTTACGACGAAATGTATAAAAATAGAAGAACAAATCACCAATATGTATGTTAATATTGAAATGATTTGGCCATACCCAGGGGCCCTAAAGCCATAATATTTCCTGTTTTCAATATTTATGGGAAATTTCAACTTGGCATATTCCAACTACCAGCCGCACTCCCTCGTTCCCCAAATACATATTTTATGCTCTTGGTTTTCTGAATTGAAATGTCCGATACACATTTGACACTGCACAATATATGCGACTGTTATGCTTTACATATATTTCGAGCGTTTCTGTGAGATCGAGACGGCTTCCTTCCTTTCATTTTATAGAAGCATTGAATTTAAAATAAATTATCGCAGTTTTGCGGGTTTCCATGTACACATTTTACTATACCATTCATGTGTTTTATATAAAATACGAGTCGAAATTCATATAATAAGTTATTATATTTTCAATATATTGTTATAAAAAAATTCAATTGTTTTGTATTAATCATCTGACAACTTTAAAAAATACATGAAATTTACCATCAGAAAGACTTTTTAGATTAAATTCGACGTTGAACTAAGAGAAGTGGACACACAATTTGCAGAGGCAAATTAGCAATAATTTACATAAATCACCAACTTGGGGAAGCATTGTCTTCCAGAGATGTTGTGCTTTGGAAAGTATTTCAAATTGCAGACACAACAGTAGATTATTTCGGGTACATGTGAAATTCCAAATCTAAATCCAAATCTCTTTGCCTTAAACATAATACAAATCAACCGACAAGTATACATGGTAATACATAAATTGTTCGCGTCGAGTACAACGACTTGTGAACGAAAACCCAAATTAATTAGCATTGGGTTCACCGAATCTACCACAAACTTAAATTCTTGCAAGAATTATGATGGTCTGCTCACTGCGTCGTTTTCATTTCAAACATTCGCAAACACACCCCATAGAACATTTGGATGAATGCTACAAAATGCATGTGTGAATGGCGAAGGCAAATGGCAGTAAATCGGGCAGACACCTAGTTATTGCCTTGCTCGGCCAAGATGATGATTACTTTCATTCAAGTTCCCGCAACATTTACACTACAGCATTTCTTATACAAAAGGACCTTGCAGGTGGTTCGTTCAAACCGACACCTTGAAAGAAACAATTTAAAGAGATGCTATTTAGGGGCTACTTTATTCACCGGTTAGATATAAACATTAACCACACATTATAGAGTTGGCATTCTGACTCAGGGGGAATTGTACCACAGAGAACCTGGGAAATGGCTATTTATTGGCAAAGTGAACTCATAAAAAGTAATCAAAAGATAATAAAAGACCAAATCAGAAAAGCGGCCACAAAAAATAAAACAAAAGACATTAAATAGGATAGTATTCCCAACAGAGATTGTTCCGTCTTCGGAGGTGGTCACTCAGCCAGAAGCGCAGCTAACTGTTTGCCCAGTGTGTGCAAAGTCGTATATCCAATTATTGTCTTGTGTCTAGCCAAATCGTCGAATTTATTTGACCCATTCCCGATATAACTACTAAAACAAATAACTGTGGGCTTTTCTATTCAATGTCCACTTTTCTCTACCGATGGGACTCCGGCTGTAAACTCATGATTAATGATTTTTTATGGCAGATAGATTACAATTTACTACAACATTATTTTTAATTCTAAATGGAATGAAAATACAAAAAAAAGCAATATAATTTTTTTTATGAAAGAATTTTGTTATACAATATCCTGTCTGCAAAATGCACGTCCCATGTGGCGTTCACAACATACATGATCCGTGTGGGCGTCAAATTCGTCCACATGCAAAATGTGTCATTCAAATTTGCAAATTGATGTGTCCATGTGTCCAAGTGACCACATAGCACTATAAGAAATTGCCATCCAAAAAGGATGCGTCAAACAAAAATCGAAACAAAATAACGGAAGGATGTTTGTCTTTTGACAGTAAGTAAAACATCAATTTTCGGGAACATATTGGAAAGTCTCAGCTGTCTTATGCAAATAAGGGATGATAAGGGTGTTATTCATGAAAAGCCGAGACCATTTACATCATACGGATATGATCGCAACGAGCAAGTTGTTGCCTCTTCATATAATGTACGGGTGACTGCGACCCTCCCAGCTCCCGTTAATACAACATACTCATAAGTGAAAGCTTATTCTTATTGATATAAATGGGAGTAGTGCGTCTCGAGCCCATACATACAAGCATTCTTCGACTTGGACTTCAAATTATTATATTGAAGGTAATAAATACCTATTATAGCCTTTAGGCATTTGCAAAGCCGCACAGAAGATGTCGTTGGAGCGCAGATTGTTTGTACCGAAAGACTTGATGGCTGGCATGTTTAAACCCCTTTCAATTTGAGCATAATTGCACCCCGACTCGTAATGGTCTGCTGGTTTGAATCATATGTGGCTTAGACTTGAGGTCAAGACAAATTGTAAATCTTTCGAGGGTATATATAGGGCCAAGACAAAAGGAACCCGCATGTGCCTGAATGTGTTTTGTGTGTCGGTATCGGTTTTCTGGGGTGGCGGACTCTTGTAAGATCTATGTGCAATATGACACATTTGGCAAATTGATTATGGCTGCCCGTAAGGGTGTGGGGTGACTATTATTAGTGGACGGAACACCCTTTCTGGAATTTCTTATACATTATGCGGGTTTGTTTCAAAGATGTTCTTGCAGAAGATGTGGGTATATATGATTTCAATTTTACAATTAAATAAATGGCACAAAGTGCAAATGTTAAGTCTGCGTATGAGTTTGTGCCACAGCTCGATCATGTTATGTACAGTTAGTCATTACAACTGACAAAGAGTGGTCTTGACCTCACGAGTCAACTGTGATATATGACAACTTCTGTTCTGAAATGTTAAGATTAAGAAGTATAAGAATTGGCTTACAAGTATTTTGAAACATGATTTGATTTATTTAATTGCATTCCTATATATACTAGGAATAATTTTGATTTCGTTAATTTTTTGTTATTTGAAAAATATCTGTTATTTTATTCTTTGATATAATTTCAAAACAGATCAATGTTTTTTAATTGCAAATTGTTACCTTTGCATCTTTCGAAACAAAAATAAAAAAGTTAGAAATACGTTTTGTTCATATGCTTAGCAAAATAAGCTGTAATACACATTGGGTGGTTAGAAATAAAACTCCTAAATCCAATAGAACAGTAAATCCTTCAAGTCGCAGTTGCCAAGAACTCCGATGCCATCTGCTTGAGTACATACATTATCGTATTTTTTTGTTATCAAATGCTTATATGTTTTCTTGTACACCCCAAAAATAGTCGGCGACTTTAAACTTGTCAGATGCCACCCTTGCAAGAACGCACTTTCACCGATATGAATTTGGCAAGCATATACGGAAAAAGTCCACTAGGTCAAATGGGAAGGAATACCTACAAGATTCGCCTTTCCCACTTCCTTTTTTTGTCTCGAGTAAGGGTAAGGGAATGTTTGATTTAAGGGAGGGATGGCTGGAGTGGATTCTCTTATCAACTCACACAAAACATATTCCGATACAGTGCGTGTGGGAAATATTGTGTGAGTGAGACACGATGAATATGCGAAAAATATAGTAGCTGGAGAGATTTTTGTATTAGTAATGTGTCAAGATAGCAATAGGATTTATAGCGCTTTCACAGAAAAAGCTATGCAAGCAACTGTCTAGTTGATTTTAACATTTTAACTATGTTAAGATTTATTGAGCGTCAAGATAGACTGTAGAGTTTAGCATTGTGCGGTAGCTGCAATGTGTGCGGCATACACCATTATGTTTCAAATCAATTTTATGCCTATAGAAATTTATGCTGATTGTAGGATGTTGCCAAAAACAGAGCCTAAAAAATCGAAAGTATAATCGTGAATCCGACCAAAATATATCGGAATTCCCAATTCCCATAAATTGTCACATCGGACGCACCAAATGGCCAAATTCATTTACGAAGCTTTCAACAGAAAAACAAACAAAAATACATAAACAATTTGAAGTGGAGCATACGAGTACATGGAGAGTACGTGAGCATTAAACATTTAGCCACAGTGGTCGTTCCCATATCACATATGCGGTATTGGTTTTTAAAAAACATCTCATGTACTGAAACAATAAGTCAATTTATTGGACACATCTGTGATTGAATGCAGCGCACGGTATGGGAATAATCAAATAGTGTTTGACAGCTATCCCGACAGAGAGTGGGCAGCGCTACTCTGATACCCAAAACACGGAACGTGTGCGATGCGTTGATGGCAATTTGAACTTTGAAGTATTGGTCACCAGAGACCTTCATACACGGCTAACCTGCTGTTGTTCTCTTAACAGATATATTCCGATACTCTTACCACCACACTTGTCCATAGGGGATGCGCGTTGTGTGATGTTTGATGTGTTTTATGTTGAAATGTTCGGAGTGGGTGGGTGTCAAGAATTTCTCTACCAGCCTAACTTTATGCACTCAAATCCTTCAACTAATCCGTCTATTATTTTGTTGGCTTTTAAATCCTAGTTAATTCCTTAGCAAAAGCTTCAATTTAAAGTATCAATTTCTTTAAGATAAGTTGAATTAAATCTCTTATTTTGATTCTGCATTCTGCAAACATCCTTTCTAAAATTGTAATCTTAATTGAGAAAATTTAAAGGATCGAAAAATAGCAATAAAACTGTGGTTGCGAAAATTGCAGAATTACGTATCCTTTTGAGGGAATCATATAATTCTCCGTTCATTATTATGTCTAGCCCCATTTTTATGAAAACATAATCAGAGTTATTTTTCATATTCATTTTTGAAATAAAAGTAATTGAGCTGTAAACATTGTCGCCGTTTTACTGCGATAAATAAGACGCACCATTCTGGTGTCTTACTAAAATTACGCGCCGACAGAGAAGGGAATGGGGGTGATAATGTTGCAATCTATTCAGAAAAACGGGAACATTTTAAGAGCATTGTAAAATTTATTGTTTTACTGCTGATTTAGTATAGCTGATTTATCGCTGTTTGGTGAACTTGTTGGTGGAACCATACGAGCCTCGGCAGTTGTACATATTCACATGCCCATATGAAATACATAAAATCTGCGACTACGAACGTATCAGCAAAAATGTATTCGGAGAGTCATTTTTATGTTATTCAACAGCTTGCTTTTAATGTTAACTTTTTTTATAATTATTAAAACCGTGTTTTACATAAATCTTAAAGCCTTTTGGCAGGCTTGCATTTGCATGTCACTTTGTCCAATGCTCTATCTACTGGCAAATGAATCCCTTAATTGATTCTGACCGCATCAAATTCTAACAATATTCGTGTAATTAATCATAGAAAGAGCCGACCAAAGTGGTGGCTATTAAGTAAATTGCTATGCCATAGACTGATTGGGTGGATATACAGCATAATATACACCAGACTTGTTTGTGAGCTAAATATTTTTGCGATCGTACCGCGTATATGTTCAACTCAGGCAGCTGCTCCAGCATTCATGTTATTTGATTTAGGGAAAGGGGGAGGGGGGAGGGGGGGAGGAGGTGGCGGCAGGACGCAAATATGAATTGCGGTGATTTATAAACCGAAAGAGAATGTCCATTGATTGCCGCTGTGAATAAGTGACTAATTGATTTTTGTTTTCAAATATTTGGCACCGGCTTACAAATGGAAGTGATTTTTTGTTTGCATTGTCATAAATGTTTAGACACCGAATATTGACACTTTATTTTATTTAAAATTAATAGCTTTTCATTGGAGGGTGATTCTTCGTTCGTGTCAAAAATAAAAAGATACAAAAAAAAATAATTAAAATTATATTCAGACCTTTAGGCTGGTAACACTATTCATTATTGTTAGCATCAGCAATAGCAACTATTTGGAATATTTAAAAAATATACAAAAAGGAAGGGAGAGAGAAAAAATAATGTTTAAAGTTTAAAAGATAATTTAAAACATTTTAAAAAGGCGGCCCTTAATGAACATTTTCACCCTTTGCTGAACATGTTAAAGTTGTTGGTAAAGAGATCGAAAAAAACAAATTTAACATTGGAATTTATTTAAGTTTCGTTGTGAACATATTAAACTTAGGCCTGTATACATAAATTTTGTTCTGTAAAAACGCATTTCTAACATATTGTTAGAAAGTCATCGATATTAGAAATTTCAAAGCTATACAGAGTATTTT
>JANSTS010006253.1:0-12441 GCA_026546915.1 Sylvicola fuscatus | reverse complement strand
ATTAAAACACATTCCGAAAAAACAATAATAGCTGCATTTATTACATATTTATCAAGCTGTTAATGTGATGATTAATACCAGCTCATTGAGCTTGTAATATTTTCTATCTATTTCTTATTTATTCTAAGATTGCAAATTGATTATTTTATTACAAAGGATAATGATTGATTCTTTGTGGACACTCAAAGCAATTGAATTTAATTATTTTCCAAATAAACAGCATCAAACTGATTAATGAATTCATTAGTTTCTCAAAGCCCACGTCAATTGTGTAAATAAACGTCATTAATAACGATGTATTTCAACCACAAAACATTTCGTTATCTGCATGATTGGTTTATTTGAGCGCCACACCACAATCCTTGGTTTGAATATCAAAAATTCCAACTGACAAAGGAATGTTTGAGCCAACAAATCCGGATAACATTTATCAATCTAAAAACAAAACGCACATTTTTCAGACTTTCCAAAGCATAAATGTATAACGATTATTTTCAAGTGTTTATTATCGCATTTGCCCGGCAGTAACATGCGCGAGAAAATCATTTTCTACACTTTTCACTCATTTGTTTATTTCATTTTCACACAAACGGCAGCATTTGATGTGCGTTTGTTGTTATATTCGCTAGGTTTTTCGCTGTCAAGGCGTAATAAAAAGCGATGGAAATCGAAATGAAGTCACTTAATTAAATAAGATTGCGGAGACACATGTTGTTTGAGTAAAAGCAACGTCAGTTGCTAGAAGAATTCAAATCTGTGCAAAATTTATAGCTCTGCATCTTGATTCGATAAGTTATAGTAGAACTAATAAAACTATATCTATACATGATGAAGATTGATTGTAAATCATCCAAAATAAATTGACTAGCCAGTAAACGAATTGTCGCCATGAATTTGTTAAATTTTCTTTCAGTATAGGCTTTGGCGCCATATGTGCTAAGATTTTATGGAATCTGTCTAAATGAAGCTATTTGTCATTACATTGCTTCCGAAAATTTTTGCTAAATAAATCGGCGCCAAATAAATCGCTTTAATTTCATTACGAGGGATTCACGATAGATGGATGCTGAATGTAGAAAGACAATGTCTTAAATAATTGGGAATGATGCCATCAAAATGCCAGCAAAGTACAAAATGTAAAAATGTCTTAGTGCTCAAATGTAATCGTCTGAGCTTAAAGCTCACTAAGGGAAGACTTCCCAATGCAATGCAATTACTCTAGGAAGTGCACTTAAATAAAAGATTAAAGAATCTAAATGGAAACTATGTATAAACGAGTATGTAATAGCAATAAATGTTTAATGTGAATTCATTAAATAAGAAAATGTTTCCGATGACCTAAATGCCAAATGTAATTGAAAACGACGTTCTTTAATTAATATGATAAACATAACCTTTTGGTTTTGAAACAGAATATTACAATTTAATACATCATTTTCCTGTACATTGATCGATATGATTGACATAAACATTATATATTTCTTACATTACCATTAAATTTGTAAACTGGAAGCAGGTATTTAATTGAAAACGCAGCGGGATAGTTCGTTTCAGAAGGTAATTTGTTTGTTTTATAACGAGAATCTGGATCCTATTGATTTTTTAAGAAGCAAACATTTTACAGAATGCAGTTATGACATAATTAAAATTATTCAAAAAGGACGTTTTCTCAAAATAAAAACGAATTGTAAAAACATAAATATGCGTAAAACAGTTAAGCAGGGCATAATAAATGATTATAAAAACCACTTGAAAATTAAACGTTGAATCATGTTTTCAGCACTTCTTTAAAAATAGACTGAAAACACTAATTTTATAAATAAATAACAGTCCTGAACATGTGCGAATCAACAAGAACACATTACTTATGCGAACTAACTACTAGATGTTGCAAAGGAACAAGCTTAATTACTTCATGGCTATATATTTTCTTTTATTTAATCCTATACCGTCTTCAGACGGTTTTACAACACCGGCACATGCCCAATTATTTTGACAGAATCTTTCACTGTCGACAATCGGTAAATTACAAAGGAAAACACAAGAATACACTCTTAACGTAGCAGCACTTATTAAAAGTAGCTGCCTAGTGATGATCTTCATTATTTTTCATCCTGGCATCGGTCCCTTTCAACGAGTACAACACACAGAACGATGAAAAGGGAACAAAAAAAAATTCTTAGCGACCAAATTAAAAACGAGGAAATATATATTCTCTGCCACTCTTAATTCATTCACGTACACACGCTCACCGTGCACTCACACACTTTCTAAATACGTGATCAAGATCTAAAATTAATTGACCGCGATTTTGATTCCCCAAGCGAACGCCAAACGCGACCGTGTGTGACTGTGTGCTCCCTACACGTAATTTGCTAATCGCATGTGCCTTCGCGGCAGTACCAGAAGCAGATGATGTCGCCCAAATATACGCGAGCACATAACCCAGTGATTTTGACATCATTTCAATGGCAGTGTACTTGAAACGCTAGATAGAATCGCTACACGTAATTCTGTTGGCGTTTTCGTCTGTATGTGCCAAAGATGCAAGGGCACCACTGTAAAAATAGCCAACATCCAACACTTTTTCGTGGTTTCAACGCTATAACTAATATGTTAGTCATATGCTGGGTGGCGCAGTCTGTCGCACATATATTATGGGCGGCTGCGTATGCAGGTATGAGATTGTTATACAATCAAATTAGGGGATCGAAGGTGGATCCTGAGGACAATAACTTCGGGTAGACAAAATAAATTAACCTTCCCATTTAATATAACTGGAGATTGGAGAAGAAGTAGTGGTTATATGAATGCTGTCAAAGAGTGTCAGACTAAAAAGCAATTATGCTAGCATCTAAATTACCGCTTGTGCCATGCTCCTTGTCTGTGGTCAAAATCAATGTGACATGGATTGCCGCGAGAAGAATTTTTCGATTTATTTTCCTCCTTCGAGCAAACCTCACTCCATTATAGCTCACAATTGATTTAAGAAAATATATAGACAAAGAGATAGCAAATTGATTTTGTCCACTTTGTCCATTTTCCATCTACTCATACTTCCTGCTTCAGGAATCTTGCTTTCGGTCCATGTGACACACGAAATGCTTCTTCGTGCCATGAAGCATGACGAGCATCGAAATAGGCAATTTTAAATTTTATTTTCCAATTAAAACCAAATCTTGGTGTAAACATTTGGTTGGAGATGTGGCTATTGTCGTGAAATTGAAGAAGACTCCAAAGGAAATGCCTTAAATGATAAATTCTGTAGTTTTTAAAATTTGTTTTTGCTCACATTTTTTGCTTATTATAATTTAAATCAACACAATCAACGTCACGGCGACATGCCATCTGCGAGTTAATGCTGCTTTAAACTCTTTTCGACTGATTATTTGAACAAGCAAATGAAATAGCGTAGGAAAATGCTTCACAACACCAACTAGTGAGGTCAGAAAATGTATGTTGTAATTCGTTATTCACACCGTCTTTCACCCATTTTTCTAGGCTCTTTCATCCTGTTTGTATAATACGAGTGCCTGGCACAAATTCCTTTTACTCCAATTTCTATATTATTTATATTGGTTTATGCCAAACCCCGCAGAAAATATGTGAAATATTTCGCCTAATAGCCCATTGAAATACGGAATACCTTTGCATGGATGCATTCCCCACGTCTGTTATTTAGCGAAATTTAGGAACCAACCAGTTAGCTGTGATGTAATCTGCGAATGTGTGGTATATTTAATAGCTGAACGGAAGAATAGACCATCCAACTACCACTTAAGTGCTGCAGGCGTTTACGTTAAATAAATATTATAGGATAGTTAAGTGGTGACAATCGCAATGAGCATATAATCTTTATGATATTCTAAATCCTTTAACAAAGGGTCGTATTTTATGGCGTTCCCATAGATATAGAGCAAAACTATTAAATGTCAGCCTCGTTTTCCGGAGCAAATAGACGACTTTCTTGAATTTGATATGGCCAAATGCCATGCAATGTAACCGTTGGACATCGCATCAAAGCTTTTCAAAGTTTTTATGCGTTTACTTAGAATAAATAAAACTGCTATAAAACACAATCACATTAGCCAAATATATGTACACATTCGTATGTATAATACATGCTAAATTACTTGAAAAGAGTCGTTTAAAGTTGCTTGTTGTTGAAAACAATAATCTTGTTAGGGCAGCATAAACATAACGAATAAAGTATACGTAACATATTATTGAATTCATGTAAGTCATCGCAGCTTTAGTGCAGAGTGTGTTTGTGGGACATGGCTAAAAGCTGTTGCCAGACGGTGTCAAGCGAGTTGAAGGTCGACGCTTTTGTTCTTTTTAATATCTAGTTGGGTATGGCTTTTCTATGTTGTATTTTCATGTTTGATTATGTGTTGAAAGTTGAAACAAACGTAAAGGATTCATGACAAACAAACTTTGTTGAAATTTTTTGAAAATTATCTCTAAATTCCGATTTTGACTATATTTATACGCAAACAATTTTCAACCCTTGTTGAACAAAGTACTATTTTCACTAACTCCATTAAAATGTGTTAGAACAGCTGACGCCTTTTCAACCTTATCCATACCTATACCCATTTTCAGAACCTTATTAAAGCTATATGTCGCGTCGAATCGGACTGGAATTAATTTTAATATATTTGAGAGCAATGAGATAAACATGTGCGACATATGTTTAAAACAATGAATGCTGCCATAAATGTTTATTAAACAGAGAAAATGGATAAATATTCTATTCATGACATTTTGACTCTGAACGAAGGAAAAATATTCCAAGTTTGTACGTAAGTCAGCGTTCTGTGACAACGTATATTCATATTTGAATACCAACATTTTTCCATGATGTCTTACCGTGATGTATGAAAATATGCGATTCAGATACTGTTATTTAAAAACCAGGACATCGTAACAAAAATCTGTATATATTAGAAATATTATTATTGTGATTCAGACAGAAGTACAATAAGTTCTTGCAGAAAATTGAGATTAAATATTTTCAAAAAAAAACAGCTCACAATATAATATTAAAAGATGTTATTTGAATCTGCAAAGATGAGTGAACGACATTAGACCTAAGAATTGCCTTCAAGTGATATTTAATAATATGTTCAATTCCAACGGCACAATAATGATATTTTTCAAGGTAAAGATTGTATAATAATAATTATTCAAAAAATTCTCCATCAAATCGAAATGATTTTTTAAATTTCTTTAATGCATTATACATTCACTTACCCCATAAAACTAAATCTCCTATTTAAAGTCATATTCTCTACTAAAATACAGTTGAAAATATCGAATCACCACTACATTTTTACTTGTTTTTAATAATCTAATTAAACCAAATCTACACTAAAACACATTTTCTCGACAAAAAAAAACTTCACATTGATTGATATTGACACTACCACTGCACAAAACTAATTTTGTTGTCACATTTTCCAACTACAACAATATTAAAAACCATTTTTATGTCCGAATTTTCGCCAGCAGCGTTGGTGAGTCGAAAAAAAACTTTAAAATATAAATAAAATATGCATGAATATCACAGGATTTTTTCACTTGTCTTTATATTTATTGTAATAAAAAAAAATCGACAACAGTGTGGTAATTTTCACTTCGGCTGACCGCTTTTCCTGCACGGTTATGAACACACACGACTCATAAAAAATGTTCTGCTGAGAAATTAATTGCTATATTGTCTCAGCTTAATGTTTCACCAGCACAATAAAGGATATATCATGTATTTCACGCTGATTCGCCTCGGTGCCGCAACCACCGAATCAAATTAAAAAAGCACAAAGTATATTAAAACAACAAAAAAAATGTTTTTATAAACAATAAACGCGCACTATTGTTAAGCACGTAACAAGCTGAATAGCGAAAGAAAAGCTATAAAAAAAATGAATTTCAAACGAAACCCCCAGCCGCACAATGACCGAGCCGACGACTAAACATGCAATTGCAATTGAGTTCAAGTTGCAGTGAACGTGCATGCGAATCGTGTGAGCTTGTGTTCGTGTGTATCAAAGAAAACGAGTCATAAGAAAATTGCAATAAATTAGAAGAACCTTCGGCAATATAAGAAATAAATAAATATTATGCAAGTGTCGAGTCATTTTTCGCTATTATTATTTTGCATCAAAGTGCATTTTAAGGGGGGTGGGGGAATTTTAAAGGCAGCTGATTGAGGGGTGCATAATAACCGCTGGCTGAAGCTTGTACATCATTCGCATGCAAAGACTTCTTTTCCTGGCCAAATAAAAAAACAACGATACACAAAAAACATTTTTATTTGTGCTGCAATATTTGTCGAAACAAAAAAAACCCTGCCAACATAATAAGCGACTCAAATGTATAATACATACTCGTTCTACATTATCATATTCATATAATAATAACAACAAATTATTATTATTAGAACTGTGACGCCAATCGCTGGGAGTTCGCTAACTCGTCTCACTTTTCTATATACGTTTTCGCCTTGCGTTTTACACGCAAACAAATGACCACTTGCGACAAATGTGTGAGTATTGTGAGTAGACAACACTTGGGCCAAGCAAACACAAAAAAAAACGCAGCTTTCTCAAGAATTCATCCAGTTATCACCCTAAGTGAACTTAGCCTTCATAATGCGAAATTCCGAGCCAATCGTAGCTGGTAAGACGTGCTGGGTACAGTTTTCGTCAGCTGGCTTCTTTTTATTTCTGGAGAGAACATTAGACAGAGTGACACAAGGACTTCGTTGTCATCTACATCGATGACAGGTGGCCCCAAAATGAAACTATATTCTGTTACTATTTTGACAATATTTTCTTTCGCTTTTTTTTTTCGTTTGGCTTACGGTATAGCCACTTTGAAACTTGGTACTTACGTCAAAAGCAGTAAGAATTAGAACGAAACGCCCCACACGATTTTTAGCGCACTGACAATGTTGACATAAAAATATTTTCAATCATATTTCTATTTATGAAGTAATAAATCAATATTGTAAAAATCATGTATATGTAATGTAAGAAAAATAAACTTTAAATTAAAGAATCTGCGAGAAAAGTTATTTGCATTCCGTTGCATTTGTACTCGATTTGACATGAATGTGCGTGGCATCCAACTTGCAAAGTTTCGGACTTTTTTTCGTAATTCAAAAGAAAAAAAGAAAAAAGAAAATACGAGTTTTTCAGTACACTAATGATTTCGTCAATGAAGAATACAATTTAAACGGATGCAAACTTTATTTATTGTTAAGTAAGATATGCGTAAAAAAATATGTGTACAAACTAAATAAAAGCATCTTAAATGGTCTGTTGTATGCCAACAAAGAACCTTTTCCATATATAATTAGAAATTAGATGCATTTCCCAGTAGACATATCATGTAATAAAATATCCTTCATTGAAGACACTTCCCTGGTACTGTGCGTCTCTTAAATTATGTATACGCACTTATGGAACAGGCGCACAACTCACTTCTCAAAAACTGGTGGCTCTTGGCACAAGGTACCTAATTAGCGTGAATATGTACGAATGTTTACTTGGTGCACTTAGCGTGTTGTACGTACTCAAGAAATACATATTTTGACGTTTTATGTGGCGCTTTATGGCTTCCAAGAGGATCGTTTGGAATTTGTATAAGGTACCCGAGGTAAGAGCAAAAATGTACATTAGTCGGTTCAACATAGAATATATTTGGATTTTCCTAACTATTAACTACTGTAGGAGAAATGTATACAAAAAAAGGCTTTGGCAATGCTTTAAGACCAAATTTCACGTGAAATGCACGGCACTCAAGCTATTATCTGTCGTGATCTTACATGCGACGTATTTTATGACATAAACGTATATGCTTGTAATCAACAAGTGCGAAATTGTTTCATTTAAATGCTGTGTGTCGGTGGAAAATATCTCATTTTGGGTGGTAAACAGATCCGGCAATGTGTTCAGAAAAAAAAAGAAAATTGTTGGGGGAAAATTGTGTGTATTCGTGAACTTTGTTCGAGTTGTTGGCTGGCACGATGTGTCTCCATTTAGATAGTAGTCATAGGATCATAAAGTCCAATGTTTACGATAACAGAAAATGGCGGTTCTTGTTGAAACAGCCTTATACATATTTGAGGTCTTTCGGTATAAAGAGAGTATATGGCGAATTTGTAACTAATGATTTTCAAAAGCTTTCTACAGAGCATTCTGTTTAACTATGAAACAGACATTTTCCCGAATAACCATGGAGAATCACATGATTTTAATATACAACCGGAAAAATCCGCTTTCCTCTATTTTTATTAAATTATTATGTAAACTCATGATTCATGGTAAAAAATGTATATTTGCGAATGCTAGATATTTGTGAATTATTGATAAATCACTGTGCTAGGTTCAATGTCTCATCCAGCTCGTTTTCCCACATAAAAGGAGCAACACAGCGAGTTACCACACTGAATTATGATTTATAATATTTTATTTTGATATGAGGCATCATTAGGAGCAACATTTCTTTTTCAATATCACATGTAATTCATATTCATGGGCGCCGCTGTTGGTTTGTGTGTGTCTCGATGCCATTGGCAACTGAAAATAGTCTCTTGCACGAATTTAACTTTAGCGATCAGTTGATTTTTTTTTGTATTCATTATCCGCCTTTCTTTTACTATATGAACACCACCGTTTTAAAATCGTATTAAAATTTAAAAAAAAAAATTTAATTTTGTGTAAAGATATGTGATTTTTGTTGTTGTTGTGAATATAATCCTTTTTGTATTGTGCGAGTATGCGCTTCCGTTTTTAATCAGCAACCGTTTAATGAAAATGAATTTGAAAACGCTTCACTTTTTCTCACATTTTGAGAAATGACCAGCGAATATATTTATAGCTTAACCGTGCGGAAAAGTGGCCGCACCACTGTAGTCGATTTGGCGAAATGACACAAAAATAAGTCGCGATTGTCACACCAACAAGTCGCGGACACAAGTCGTCCCAATCGCGCACTTTAATAGTAGCAATATTTAGTGAGGTGGCCTTTTATTCCCACGCGCAATCGAGTGTCACTTGCAGCGCAGCGCTTTATGGAAAGGAACACTGTTTTTTATTTTTTTTTTCAATTTTCCTATTTAATCTTAGTATCCTTCTTGTTTTATTTTTCTTAAGTGCAACACAAGTCACAGACCTCGGATCACGAACGCCTATATCAGATTTTGGCGATATAACCGATAGCGGATGATGGACAGACGTTTGCCAACACGTCTGTGCAGCGTCGCGATGCCAGTGGAACTAATGGACGAAAACGTTGCTGCGGATATTATGAGAATTCAAACTGTGTTTTCGTACGCTTTTTATTATACGCCGCGACGCGACGTGTCCGGTGGCAGTGAAATTTGTCTCGAGCTTTCAGAGAGTTGTCTCTAGTGACATGCGTCGTTTGCTTGGGGAATGAAAGAGAATAAGACATTCCCCTTTTTACTTTCTTTTGGAGGGTGAATTTCATTTCGAATGGAGACATATCAACTTGGAATTGAAAGTTCAAATTAAGAATCTGAGCAATTCGTTCTAAAGAAAAATAAATTTATTATCTAAAAATTCATAAAATAAAATCATGAATGTTTTTTTTTACGTATAGGTATATTACAATATACTCGTTATTTGATATTTTCTGAAAAGTCTGTAATGGGATATCCGATTTTAAGTTAATCAATTTTTAGTTTAGGTTCAAAATAGAATTTACATTGATAAGAGATACAAAAATAACTGATGAAGCCCCATATAATAATCCTTGTAAGAGTCGGCGCTCCTAGCGTTGATTCTTTTATTTCATGAAAGAAACGTGAATAAATGTAATGTAAAATAAGATCCATTTAAAAAAATTTTTATGCGTGAATGAGATTTTGACCATGATTGAATTGAATTTGTAACAGAAGAGAAGAGTTTTCAGGACTTCTTGGGTAAGGAAGTGTCAGAATGTGTTTGTCTTGTACTTTGCATTAAAAAACAATGGCGGTTTAGATATGAATAGTAAAGTTATCGTGATTTCATTAACCATATCTTAAAAAATCGAAAGTAGAGTAAACTGATTTTTTTTATTCTGTGTAAATAATTTAAATATATTATATTATATATACTTTACCTGGGAATCTTTGAGCTCTAAATACGTAGTTATTTTAATGAAGCAAACCAATAAAACACACGACAGGGAGAGCCGTCGCTTATATTTCATTTACTTTTACTTATGAAAAAACTTAAGTTACCTTTTTTGAATTTGACGGATTTTAATAATCTTATTTCATAGTTATCCCTAACAATCATAAAAAAAACATTGATAATATATTATATGAAAGGTACGTTTGTCTTGATGAGCATAATATTGTGAACTCTGCAACTGTGTTTCATACTTGGCAACAAAAGATTAGGACATAAATTTATAATTGTACGAAATTGAAAATAATCGTTAATTTGTTCAAGGATTTGGCTGATTAAAATATATAATTTGTTTTTTTTAGATTGATTTAGTGCCTAAAGCAGAATTGTAGTGGCATTTTGGTTTGGATGCAGTTCTGTACCCAATTTCATAGACCTTTTTTGAGTTTCTTCTTTTTACCTTTTAATTGATCTTATATGTCGATTTTTTCAATTAAAAAAACTGTAAAAAACAGTTTTCGAAATCATTTTTATTGCTTCGTATTTTCTGAAGGAAAAATATCGATCACAACACATTCGTGTGTATGCGCGAGTAAACGCGGCGTTTCGTCTATATGGGCATGCTTAAAAGTTCTATTATGTGAAAACGAAAAGGATGTCAGGTACAGAGAAAGTGTATTGCTATAGAATAGGTGAATCTCCTGTCTGGCACACACATACCATATTGTGTGCATTTGCATGTGGGGGCGTAAGGGTGGTCGATGACTTAAATGCGTTGAAACAAAAGCGACTTTATAGCTTTAAGGGGGGCCTTAGTACATGTGTTGTCAGTTTAATTAGGCGGCGAACACGTTTGTATGTCAATTTCAAAAAACTTTGCTAATTATTTTGTCGTTTTCCGAATTTTTATCGTTCGTTTTGGTTGCAACAATTTGCAAGACGTGTTACAGTTCCTAACAAGCTCTGGTTTAAGGGGGACAAATTTCATGAACATTTTTAAGTGGGGGTGGGAATTTATATGATAACAATGAATCACTAATGAGCTTCACGACCGTGAGGTTTCCAGGTAATTATTCACATTTTGTTAAAGTATACACATTTTGTTTGTGTGTAGCGTGATATCTTGAATATCTATAAACCAGACAAGATACATTTCATGTTGTTTGCTGTAGTCTGTATGTATAATTAAAACAGCGAACTCCAAAAGCATTTGCTTGCTTTTACAAAAACAACCCCATTAAAGAAATCCTCTGGAGATCGTTGATGCTATAGCAATAACATTGTATGACGTGTGCTGATTTACAAAGAGACCAAAAAGCGAATGTGTGTGCTGTTAAAGCATGAAAATCTAGAATATTATAAAATTAATAATATATTTTTTAACAATTTTTATAGACAAACCATTTCATTGGTAAAAAAGAGATTTTTTATCCTGTCCTATATTTGTGTAAAACATTAGAAAGGCCTCAATTTTTTGACAAAATACGCGTATTTGAGAGATAATTAACATATTTAAAAATATGAGAAAAAAACAAAATGTAATAATTGTTAAGCGTCATTCCAAAGGTTACTTTGAACAAATATAACTTTTTCGTCTTAAGGAAATACCAAAAAAATATATGTCCTCCTACATCACATACTAATATTTGGTTAATATTGGTCAAGCCATTTAGGAGCTATGGCCAAATCGAACGTACGGACGTACGGACATACATTTTTGGTCGTACAGACATTTTTTCTCGATCACTTTTTTGGGTTTAATTGAAATGCTCTGTTTTGTAGTTATGCTAAAAACTCATTTCCAGTAAAATTTCTCCGTTGCATTAAATTGATTAGGCAATTCTATTTTTATCTGTTGGATCCTATTACTGAATCCACTTCATCTACTTAACTGTTATTGATATTTGAAAAATCAAAGTTATATAAATATAGAGAGATCAATCACCTCTAACGACATTGACAGTTCAATTTTACAACTCAATTTTGAGATTGAGTAAATAAAATAAGCATCCATACATTGAAACGTCTTTATACATATCTCACATTAATATATGCTCTTGCCTTTACAAGACTATTTCCCATGTAAATGTCTACTTGATGGTGCTTTGATATGCAAATGATCACACGTTGCTTACATCAATCCCAAAGCGCAAAGTATTCGACAATTTAATTTTGTCAGACAGCCTCACAAACTCGTCAGGGGATGAAAAGGAGAAAAGGGGTTGTAGCGCAGGTAAACAAACATGAAATCAATCACACGGTTGAGTTTCATCTATTGACACATCCATACTTTTGA